>JAPYYJ010003613.1:0-11344 GCA_028533885.1 Nasua narica | reverse complement strand
GAGCTCGCCGCAGGCCCCAACGCGCTGCCGGGGCCGTGCCGGAGAGGATGGCTGCGGGCCGCCGTTGCCTCCCGCCGCCTGCAGCAGCGACGATGGCCCCCAGCCGGGACGCGCGCCCGCGACGACGACCCTCACCGGCTCCTGCAGCAGCTGGTGCTCTCGGGGAACCTCATCAAGGAGGCCGTGCGGAGGCTCCAGCGAGCAGTCGCCGCCGTGGCAGCCACGAGCCCCGCGGGCGCCTCTGGGCCCGGAGGGGGCCGCAGCGGACCGGACCCTGTCGCCCTACAGCCCTCCGGCGCTTTGCACTGACCCGGGGCCCCTGGAGGAGGAAGAGAACGCCGCTGCGCAGACCCAACAGCGTCCTGCCTTTCCCATCCCTGAGCAGAAGCTGCCGTCGCGGTCCCGGGAGCGACCGTCCAGGCTGCGGGGAGACGCGTGGAGAGAGACCTCAAGGCGAGAAGTTACCAGCCCCAGCGAGGCTGTCGGAGAACAGGAGCGTGGAGAAATGCACCAGCCAGGGCGCAGACATGCAGCGTGAGAATTTCCCCGGCCACCTCGGGGCCAAGGACCTGGGATAAACTGGGAGAACTGTGGCAGCTACTTGCATCGAGCTGTACCTGAGTTAACCCTTGGGGGCGTCGTGTACTTGGATTGTTTAAAGATTGGGCTCCAAGGGGCGGGTATCGCCAGGGCTTTATAACAATACTTGAAAACTAATGATACGTATACATTTTCTTTATTTTCCGGTGGAAGAGCTTAGTGGAAATGGTGCTACAATTGCTGTGCAAAGAAATTCCGGAGGGAAGAAGACTGTAAAAGCTCATTGGTGGGTGGGTTGCCAACACTCCCTTCTTCCCACCTAATTGGTGTTTGGTCAGGGTGGGAGATGTGAGCTCCTGTTAGGGGGTTGGAGGAAGCTGGAGAATTTTGAAGGTGGGTAGAATTGGAGTTGAATGTGGACTTTTAACTGACTTGACCTTGTCACCTGTGGTTCAAGGTCACAGTTTGCTGTGCGCAAAAGGCTGTGGGGTTCCCTGAAGAGCGAAATTCACCCCTATGTCTTTTCTTTCTCTTGCTCCAAGAAGAGCCCTGTGTGTGTTTTGCTATCTCTTGGAGTCGGCAGGGGACACAGAGGCAGAGAGGGATAAATGGGGAAGAGTTATTTGTGTTTTTCTGTGCTTTCCTCTTTCCAGAACTACTCCTCCGCCTCTCTTGGGGCCACTCTTGGCCGTGCCATGAGCTTTCTCAGAAATAGTCATAAACAGTCTCTTCTGTCCTCCCAGCCAGACTTTCTTATTCCACCCTTTCTGGTGTCTGCGTGGGATAGATGAGACCCTGGTCGTTTTTCTGCTCCGTTCTGGCCGTCTTTGGAGCCGTCGGCCTGAGCCTAGGTGTGGATCCTCATCCCTCACAGTTTCTTCCTGTCACCAGCTCTTCTTGTAAGTGACTGAAACCGTGTTTAAAATGTGACTCTCCGAGAGGAGAACCCGCTGGCTTTACCCTTGTGAAACTTGACGGCACTTTAAGTGCCACCCCCAAACTTAAGGTAGCTAAACCAATTTTAAAAAACAGATTTCAATGGCTTGTTCATCCTCCAGATGTAGCTATTGACGTACACTTCGCACCGGAGTGTCAGAAATTGTGGTGGTCCTGATTTATAGGATTTCTTAAAATGCCTCCTGAATAAATTTGGTTTTTGTTTTGGAGCGTGGTTTGGCTTTTTGGTGGAGGGTGGGGGAAAGAAAAACACGTAGGGGCTATCTTCATAATGGAGAGTGTCCTCGGGGCACCTGGGCAAATGGTTGGAGCCAGCTTTGCTCAGCCTAGAATATTGGTAGGACTGCTGTCCTTCATTGTTTCTGGGTTGATGTTCCACGGGATCAGTGGATTAAGTCAGGGTTTTTGAAACCTGCTAGATGGGCTTCCATTCCCTTTGTGAAATAAGATATTGCAGAAATGTTTTCTGGGCCGGAGGGCAGAGGTGAAGTGACTTGCTGTGTCTGGAGAGGGGTGGAGGGAGGTGATTTTCATCTGGATTTTTGTGTGTGAAGAATGGGCACAGGCAAAGCCATCCTGGTCCATCTCTCTCACCTCTGACCCAGTCTTGAGCTATGGGCCAGGAAAGGAAAAACAGTTTCGCAGCCATGCGTTTGGCCGTGTAAATGTCTGGATTAGAGCAGGCGGGGGCTGGGGGGTGGTTGTTTAGATTGAACTGGAGGTTTCCTGACCTCAAGCCCATCTTCCCCAGGCATGGAACTCTTGAGGCCCTTCCTACTTGGTCCGGCCCAGAGGTCTGCCAGCCAGCTTCGTAAGGGCCTCTCCTGCTTAGCGCTTCTTCCCCTGCCCGGCCTGCCCCCCACTCACCCACGCTCGGGCTGCCCGAGAAAGCTGGTACTCAGTGACTGTGTTTGACTCAGCTCTGCGACGTATCAGCCGTGTCACAACGAGCAAGTAAGTCACTGCTCTGTGCTTTTTCCTTCCCGTTAATAAAACAGTACTACTTATAGGGTAGTCGAGAGGATTAAGTGAAGATCTGGATGTCTGAGATAACTTACATGTTCAAAAAGTGATAGTGCTAATTCTTGGCACCACCGCTGTCCCTTCCTCCCAGGGGGCCCCTATCTGTCTCCTAAATGTGTCCCAGCTTGCCCTCACTAACTTGAGCTATGATGAGCACAAGCTGTCCCCAGCCTTTCGATACTGTACCCTCCAAGTCCCTCTTTCTAACTCCCGGAAGGTTGCCTCCACATAACCTTCTAAACTGGTCCGTCCCTCTGCTTTCATCATTCTGGGGGTAGTGTCCACTGGGCACACGTGTGCCTAGTGCTTTTCTGGGTAATCACTGTATCATTTCATTAGGTCATGGTTTGATGGGCCATGAGGTGGGCACTGTTTCCTCCATTTTATAGATGAGGACACTGAGGCCCGAGAGCCTGAGTGATTTCCTGGAAGTCACCACCTTTTAGGTGGATGAGCTGGGATTTGAACCCAGGCAGCCCAACCTGGTTCTGGGAGCTCCTGTTCCTCAACCAGACCTTCCAGGATACTCTACCACCCGCGCGAGACTTTCTTGATACCGTTTTCTCCCGTGTTGGATTTCTTAAGTTTTCGTAACAGCATCCCACCGACCTTGACCCACTAAGTACCTTAACACAGTAGCATCAGTGCTCTCAAACTTCTCTTAAATGCCAGCCATGTATGTGCAAGGTCCTGGGGGATCTGGGATGGGGCAGGGTTTAAGACATCCTGGAAGAATTCACCAGCAGATTTGGGGCCAAGGCCTTCCCGTAGGGTAGTAGGAATCGCCTATGAGAGGCATGGATGACAAATGGTATATGGCTGCTGCTCTCAGAACCTCAGGTTGTAGGATGAGGGCCTAGGGCTGAGGTGCTGCAGTCTCTGCATTACGGCCCAAACTACACTCAGGAATGAAGTTAGGGAGGTGTCTGCAGACAAGGGGAGAGGATCTACAGGACCTGAGAGGCAAGGGAGAGGGGGAAAGAGAACTGATACCTGTTAAGGGCAGGTACTCTGGGGGCACCTTTTATAAAATGGGACTTTGCTCTTTATAATGGGGAGAGGTAGGAAAGATTGGTGGTAGAGCAGGATCTGAACTCATGGCTCTTAAGCTGATCCTCTTGCCTCCTGCCTGAACCTACCACATATCTCATGAACAGCCCCTGCTACTGATTCAGCCATTTGCAAAGACTAGGGAGCCTGGGCCTGGGCAAGTGTCTCTGTGTTGAGGCAATGGCCATTTCCAAGGGGTTGCACCTTGGGATCGCCCATTCCTAGCAGCTGGCCCGGGAATGACTGTGGCTGAGCTATCCCTATCTCTTTGGAGTGGCTGGGCACAGAACTGGGTGGGGGGGGGGGGTGGAAGCTGGCAGAAAATTGAGGCAACTCTTATCTGGAGGAGCTGGGGCCTAGGTTTCCCTGGTAACATTCTGCAAGTGTTGAGCCCAGAAGGTCCAGAACAATAGGGAAGTGGCAGGCAGAAGCTGGTTGTTGGAGTGGGGGGATGGGGCTCGATTAGAAGTTTGATATGGGAAGTTATAGGGACAGCAGCCTAGTGCCTCAAAAATGACTAGAAGTTGGAGAGAGAGCAGGGCTGAGCGAAGGATCTGGCAGTTAGAACTAGGGGTGGATGGAGCCGGGGAGGCAATGGCCCTTGCGAAGCAGTACTAACATAGCAAATGTACACAGTGCCTACCAGGGGCCAGGCTCGGATCTAAGTACTTTACGAAGACCAACGCATCCCATCTATGTGGCAGGAAGAAAAGTAAATAATAGGAATGGACGGAAAGTAAGAGTAGAACCAAGGGAGGCTGAAGGGTGGACCGTAAGCGATGGTGGTTGTGTGAGTTGTCTATGCAGGTATGCGGGTGTGCGCGCACACATACACACACACACACACACACACACACACACAGCTGTAGCTACATCATGTCTGCGTACATCCTCTGTGGTTTGGTCCAGGGTATATGGAATCAGAATGTACTTAGTGACTTTCACTATCTTTTTTGCACCCTGAAGTTACTTACTTTCCCTCCTGGTGCCTGGTGCGTCTGGAGAAAGGTGATTAAGACTCCAGTCCGGGGAAGATTTTTGGGAAAACCTAGGAAATCAATTTTTAACCAAGTTAGGTTGTGGAATCTAATTTAGTAAAAAAAAGAAACAGGCAAAAGGCAGGCCAAAGGTAACAAGATGATAACCAGCTTGTGATTTTTTTTTTTAACCCACCCAAATCAATAAGTCAAACAAATTGCCCGAGCAGCCTATCAGTTGGGGGTTGTGAATTTTACCTCCTATGAGTCAGTTAATTGATAAGGGGGAGCAGTTAATCAACTCCTCGATAGCAGATTTAGCTTCCATCCTATTGGAGCATAAGCCGCAGGCAAGGATTCCTTCACGCAAGAACAGCAGAAGCATGCACAGCAATCCTGGGCTTGGAGGGTGGTACACGGTGGTTCCAAGGGCCAACAGTCAGGTCCCTGGCCCCCCGCGGCAGGGCAGTTTGTGACCTAAGATGCTGTCAAGTGGGATAGCCACCCCTCCGAGCCCGCCTTGATCCCTGCCATTCAAACGTGTCCAGACTGGGCACGCTGTGCCTTCTTGCCTCCTCAGGAGGGCTTGTTATCCCTTCAAGCATCTTCCCTTCAGTTTCTCCAGCTGCTCGTCCCTCCTCGGAGATGGAGCAAGCACAGGTCCCTCCTGGTTAAGCAGCAGATCCTTCCCTTAGCCCAGTTTTTCCCTTTTAGCTGTTGTCCTTCCTTTTCCGTCTTCTCCAAACTTCTAGGAACCACAACTCCTCACCCAAGCACCCCACTTCCCAGGCTCTACAAGTCTGTTGAAATTGGCCCATTTGTTTGCTCTGCAAATATTTACTAAATGCCAATTCCCAGGCGGTGTTACTCAATGCAGCTACGTGTCGGGCAGTGGGCTCAGCATTTTTACTAGCATTAGCTCGGTGAACCCTCACAACCCCGCAAGACGGGGACTTTATTACTGCTGCAATTCACAGACGAACTGGAGGTGAGGTTAGGTGACGTGAAGTCACCCGAAGGAGCTTTAAAGGAAAGAGCCAGAATTGGCCACCCAGGCTGTCTGGCTCCAGAACTGACATTTGAGATGCCACAAGGTACTACATGGAGGCCTATGGGTTTGCTTGCTTGTTTTTTTTTCCTTTCCAAAGTGTCTTGTCTTCTCCTCTCTTCCCACCAAGGCCCTTATCACCTTGTGCTTGGATCTTATAACAGCCATTCAACTGATCGGGCTGACGGGGGGTGGGGAGGGATGTTCTCCCCAACCTCAGACCATCCTCCATGCCTCCATGCCCAGTAGCCTGATAAACTGCCCAACGCAGCTGCCTCCTCTTGTCCTCTGCCATCAAAGACTATCTAATCTCTTTGGGAAAAAAAGACATTCACATATGAGCTCCTGAGATAACCCTCTAATGACAGTAAATAAAATGAATAGTAAGAACAAAATGAACTCCAAGGTTACTCCCTGCGAAGAAATTGCATGATTTTCTCAGTACGAATTAGGAACAGGAGTGGGCAGGGTGGGCACACAGAATTTCAGCTGGGCACTGAGTCTGAATTAGAAGGGGTTGTTTTTTCTGAGGGGGACATGAAGAGCTGTGGTCCCGGGCTGTTCTCAGCACAAACCCTCCCCTTTGTTAATATTCCCTGCAGCTCCTTCTCTACCAGTCCCAGTCCTGATCTGCTTTCAAGGTTTGGGCTAAAGGGGATGACCACCCTCCCCATTTTTCTTTTCAAAGATTTTATTTATTTGACAGAGAGAGAGAGACAGTGAGAGAGGAAGCACAAGCAGCAGGGGGAGTGAGAGAGGGAGAAGCAGGCTTCCCACTAAGCCGGGAGCCTGATGCGGGGCTCGATCCCAGGACCCTGGGCTCATGACCTGAGCGGAAGGCAGACACTTAACTGATTGAGCCACCCAGACACCCAGATTTATGCCTTTTAAGAAAAAGATTGAAGAAGTTTTTAAAAGGCAGGATTTTCCACAGAAAACAAAGTAGTAGCCTTCATGTAATAGCTTCCAGAATTGATGTTTTCTTGAGTGTTTACTATTTGCTTCCCTTACATTATCTAGTTGAACACACACAATTTTTCCAGGTAGGCTCTATTCCTACCCCATTTTGCAGATGAGTTCGTTGAGCTCAGTGAGATTAAGGACTCTGCCACAAATTCCACAGCTGCCTGTGTGGAGGCAGAGGAGGGCCGCCTGCAGAGCCCACGCTAGTCTCTCCAGCTTCTGGGAAACTGAAGGGCAGGGCACTTGTTTTCCCTTCAGTCATGGATAGAAGACCAGGAGGATGTGTGGCACGGGACAGGTTTTGCCCCTTTGCCTGGACCAGCCTGCACGGTGTTCCCACGAGGGCACCTCTGAGGAGAAACCTCTCTGGGCTTCCATGGCTAAATGAGGCAATAGCACTAGACTGCCTAAGGCTGAGCTCTCCCTGGGTTGACGTTCTGTGATTACTGAGCATTGGTGGAAGAGGGGGGAGCTAATTGAGTGAGTTAGTAATTTGGTTGCCAGGGTAACTCTTTCCTGATTGGAAGGAAGGGATCACAGGGTTCAACACAGACTTTGCTGGATAGGAAAGTGGTGTCTGATCTTCGTTCCATGTCTCTGCTTATGAGCTGAAAAAGGAAGGGTGAAAATTGAATCCAAATATTGTAGCATTTGCGCCTAATTTAGAACAAAATCTTGGGGCGGCAGACTCTGCAGTCCTGTGTGAGGCAAGCCATTCTTTTCCTCACAGCGCTTGTTATTTGTCACTTACTGTGTTTTATTATTTTGTATTCTTTTCATTGACCTTAGAGCTTGGTCTTTTATTTCATCCAGGCCATTTTCTGTGACCAGCTAGCTGTCTTCATAGGATGCTGAACATTTTGTAAGAGAATGGTTGTGGCCCATACCTGGTTTTCCCTAGTTTAGCCTAGGAATCTGGGGTAGGGTTTTCTGGGTTCTGGGGGCAGGGTCGCCATGTTGGACAACAGCAGGGGTGTCATTCATGTGTGGAGTTGTGCAGTGAGCAATATTGGACTGTGTGTGATAGTATTAGGCTCCTGGAGAGAGGCCTGAGCTGGGAGCCCAGAAACCTGGGCTCTAGACTCTGATAGGCCTTTGACTTTATAAGTGACTTTGGTAGGTCACTCTGCCCTGTCCCCTTCGGGACTATTTTTCCACTTATAAAATGGTCTAATAACTTAAAATTATTTGTGTAAACCTTGACTTATTCCAAAAAAGGATTTTGGGGTGACTAGTAAGAGCTGCAGGATTTTTAAAAGGAGGGACACTTAGGGCCATAGTGCATTCAAAGTGCCTGATAGTAGGCATTCGTTTTCTCTGGTCTTCCTTTCTCATGGAGGGAGTAGTACTGCGTGAGCCCCATGGTTGAGTCTAGCCTTAATTGTTCATTATAAGAAGTCAGCATGGTTTGTGCAGGGGGGCACTGAGTCATGGGCCAGTTTGGCCCTGGATTGCTCCTAACCCCTTGACCTCCAGGAAATCTCATCCCCACTAAAGTAGCGGGGCCGAGGACCTCAGGGCTACTGCAATGCCAGGGGCAGCCGGCACCTGACCACTTTCCTCCTGCTCAGTGCCCAGAGGCGGCAGCCACCTGTGTGGCTGGAGCGCCCCCCAACACTCCCCCCCCAGCCCCGTTTGTGTGAGAGCTTCCGTCATCAGCCTTCCCTTGCTGAGCAGCACTGCACAAGCCTCCCGCACACTTCCTGGACAGCTCATGGGAAACAGCTGGCTTGGGATGCCCGGAGGGACTTCTCAAAGGCTATCGGGGGCAGTGGATGTGTTTGAGAGAATGGGGAGGTACAGACACCGGGCACAGAGTCTGAAAGGGTGTTAGAAAATGAAGACTGTATCATACAGCAGTCAATCCAGAAAGCATTGTCGGGACCATGGAATGGCATGCTCTTCTTTCGTGAGAAACTGAGGACCCACTCGTCTGGCTGCCAAGGGGCAGTCCTGGGAAGGAAGGAGTAGGGACTAGAGACCGTTCATCTCCAGTACGTGAACCTTCTCATCTCACTTCTCTGTTGCACAGACTAGGAAACCAGAGCCCACAGAGGTTGAGCAACTTGTCCAAGGACCCCTTTAATAAGTGGCCTTGAACCCTGGGTGATCTGTTGCCTAGTGTGGCTCCTTCCGGGAGGAAACAGAATGAAGTAACTCCGAAAGGGAGACACAGAGCCGGGCTGTTAGGGAGAGAATGGCAGCAAACATGCCAAGGGCAAAGAGAGGAGTCCTTTCAGACACTGCCAGCCGCTTTCCCACCGTGGGTTTGTATCCTGATCAGCCCCTAACCAAGAGCTGCCCCAGCCTTAAGGACTGCCTTGTGAAACAAGGCCACTTAATGACCACAGTAGAAAGAAAAAAAAAAGTGATGAGCCTCCCAGTCTGCTGTGATGGGCTGATCCGATGTCCTCAGATAATACAGTCAGGGGCAGCTTCATAAAACCTCTCCATCACGGACTAGTAATCCAAAAGGCTCTAAGGCTTTAGTGAATGGGATTGGTCCAAAACCTGACCTCACTTTCATTTAATTTCATGCCAGCACCAACACACACCCAGCCACGCAGACCCTAACTAGTGTGCTGCTCAGACACAAAGGCGCTCTAATTACCATCCACAAGGCAGGCTGACAAGGATTCCAAGTGTTTTTAGGTTTATGGTTTAGAGAAATGTGTTCTGTGCGTCTTTCCCACCCAAGGCAAGAATAAGATAAAACCAACCAAACCAAACAAAAAACCCAACAAAACCCCCAATGTATTTATTAAAAGCGAGTATTTCAGTTAAGTTAAAATCCTGTAATCAGGACAGCCACAATTCCAGACACTCCGGTGCGAAGTGTAGATACGTCAATAGCCACATCTGGACGATGAACAAGCCATTGAACCTTTTAAAACTAAAACACCAACGAAACGGTTTTCGATCCCTCAGAGTAAGCGAACAGTATGTTAAAAGCACTTTACCACGCTTCACAATGGCAAAGCCTGCAGCTTCTCCGTTCGGAGGGTCACATTTTCTACTCGGTTTCCTTCACTTACAAAGGCGAGCTGGCATGGCTGGGGGAGGGGCAGAGGGAGGAAATCAACTCCCTCTATCCAGGGAATTGCAGCTGTTATTGCAAATGGCCCCGGAGAGTCCATTATAAGCTGCTGTGCGAGGCTGTGTCCCCGGAGTGCCCGTCACGTGGCGTCTCCCCAACCCCCAGCCCGGGCCCCCAGGAGCGCCAGCACCACCCGCTTGGAGTAGAACAGCGAAGCCGAGGGTGGGGAGTGCTGGGACCCGAGGTAAGACTCTGGGCAGTTTCTACCGAAGCCCAGGGCGCGGCCGCCCGCGGAAGGCACCGGCGCCCGGCACGTCCCCGCCTCCCCACACCCACGGTGGCCGCGGTGCGCGTGTCCTTAGGAGACTCCAGCACTTCTCCCGAGTACAGGCTGAACCCGGCAACTCCTTTGCTCTACTGGAGCCCCGGAGCCCTGCAGGCGCGTTAGAAACGGTGACCTTGAACCCAAGGAGGAGGGTGCCGGCTGCGAAAATACTTTAGAAAGGAAGGAGGGTTCTCTCTGAGCCTCACCTTACCCTTGCGCAGCACCGCCCGCCCCCGCCTCCCCTCCCCACCGCGCGCGGGGCCTTCCCCCGCCATTCTGAGAACCGCAGCCAGCTGCAAAGTGGAGGCAGAGCACACGTTACTCCTATTCAACTCCGCAAATGGTCCTTTCTTGGTACCGCGTGTTTTGTATTAACAACCAGCACCCACAAGAAGCGAGATGGGTTTTTTTTTTAGAGTCGTAAAATTTCAAGTCTGGCAGTTTGAGGTTCTCCCTGAAATGAAGGTCTGTCTCCTCCTGTTCCCCTCCCCCAAAGTGGATCAGGAACCAGCTCTGAAAAGGTAAAGCAAGTAACTGGGATCATCCTCGTCCTTTGGGCGCTCGGCGATCCTGAGGCGCGTGGTGTGGCCACATGGTCCCCGGGCTGGAGGGCCCCGAGAGGATGCGTGGAACCGCATGCTACGCCGCTGGGACTGGTCACGCCAAATAAGGAGCACTACTGAATGGGAGCTTGGGGTGCATTCTGTAATCCGCCTCAGAGGGCCAAGTCCTTCAGTTTTTTAAACGTTTGGGGGCCCTCCATTAGTTCCCCACGAAAATATCCGCGGTTTTTCCGTTCCTCGTCTGCATTAGCTTATTTTCCCGCTTCCAAAAACGCGAGTTCACAAGTCTTGAGTAGGGAGCAGCCCTCAGGGGTATCCCTTGCCCTCCAGGCATAGGCTGGCGCTGTGGCCACTCCCGGGGTGTTAGCTGCCAGGGACAAGAACGCCGTCGCCAGTTCGGAGCTGCGCCCTCCTCCCGGTCGCTCCGGGGTCGCTGCAGGCCGCGCGAGGGCTGCGGGGCGAAGGGGGCTCATGTACTGGAGCTGACAGAGGCCCGGTGAGCGGGCGCTGGGGAAGCTTTGCGTGTAACTGCAACCGTCTCGAATGAAGCCTCCTCACGGCCTCCTTGATGAGGTTCCCCGAGAGCACCAGCTGCTGCAGGAGCCGGTGAGGGTCGTCGTCGCCGGTGCGGGATTCGGGCTGGGGCCCGCGTCGCTGCTGCAGGCGGCGGGAGGCGGCGGCGCCCCGCAGCCAACCCCGCCGGCACGGGCCCGACAGCGGCTGCGGGGCGCCCGGCTTGTCCGCTCCCGAAGGCCCGTCAAGGCCGGGCTGAGGGGCCAGTGGGGACAGCGCGCTGGGGCCTGCGGCGAGCTCCGCCACGAAGTAGGGCGCAGCCCGGCCCCGCACGCGGCCGCGGTCTCC
>JAPYYJ010003612.1:0-11345 GCA_028533885.1 Nasua narica | reverse complement strand
ATGCCTCCATCAGAAAGGATGAATATCCAACTTTTGTATCAACATGGACAGGACTAGAAGAGATTATGCGGAGTGAAATAAGTCAAGCGGAGAGAGGCAATTATCTTATGGTCTCACTTACGTGTGGAGTATAAAGAAAATCATGGAGGGCATCATGAGAAGGAAGGGAAGGGCGAATGGGGGGAAATCGGAGGGGGTGATGAACCAGGAGAGACTGTGGACTCTGAGCAACAAACTGAGGGTTTTGGAGGGGAGGGGGTAGGGGGGTAGGTGAGTCTGGTGGTGGGTATCGAGAAGGGCACGTACTGCATGGAGCACTGGGTGTGGTGCATGAACAATCAATCTTGTAACACTGAAAAATTAAAATAAACAAATTTAGGGAGAAAAAAAGAACAGCTTTTGCTGCATCTCAAAAAAAAAAAAAAGTTTATATGAGAAGATAATGAGAAAAAAGTAAGAATAGATGCTAGCATAGAGGTACAATGGAGTTTGTGTGAGAGGACCTAAGTAGGACGATTAATTAAAGAATGGGGTAGGGGCCCCTGGGTGGCGCAGTTGGTTGAGCGACTGCCTTTGGCTCAGGTCATGATCCCGGAGTCCCGGGATCGAGTCCCATATCGGACTCCCGGCTCCATGGGGAGTCCGCTTCTCACTCTGACCTTCTCCCATCTCATGTTCTCTCTCTCTTTCCTAATAAATAAATAAATACAATCTTTAAAAAAAAAAAAGAATGGGGTAAAGTTAACCAGCTATCTTAATCTTCCTTAGGTCACAGACTGTTAAAATCTGTTTAAGTTATATACCTTCCCACCAGATACACACACATAAACACAAAACTGAACAAAATGTTGGTTAGATCACTGACCCAAAGTTAAGAACTCTGTATAGACTGATCAGAAAGAAGCACAGAGAGAAAGAGGCTAAAGTGACTCAACCAATATTTATTCAACACTTGCTATATGCCAAACATCAAACTGGGTTCTGGAGCAGAGATGGTTAAAGCAGACTATACCCATCTCCTCACGGAGTACACATTCCAGTTGAAAAAGACAGTAAGTAAATAATAAATACCAAAACAACAAACCCTCCAATAATCCTACAGAATACAACAGATACAGTGAAAGAAATAAGCAGAGCAGGAAGATAAACTACTTTAAATAGGGTAGTCAGGGAAGACTACTCTGAGGAGGTGACATTTGAGCTGAGAAAAAAAATAGAAGTGAACCAACCAGTCACATGAAAAACTAGAAGAATATTACAGGTAAAGGGAACAAGTACAAAGGCTCGTAGATGAGAAAGAGTCTGGTGTGTGTGTTAAGGAATAGAAATGAGGTCAGTGTGGCTGGAGAACAAGTGAACTGAGAAAAGAATTGTTAAGGGGTGCCTACATGACTCAGGCAGTTAAGCGCCTGCCTTTGGCTCAGGGTCCTGGGATGGAGCCCCGCATCGGGCACTGCAGGGAGTCTGCTTCTTCCTCTCCCTGCAGCTCCCCCTGCTTTGCACATTCTCTCTCTCTCTCAAATAAATAAATAAGTAAATAAATAAATAAATAAATCTTTTTTTAAAAAAAGAATCGTTTGAGATAAGATTTGGAGAGGCAGAAATGAGTATGATCATTCAATCTTACAGTTTATAATGAGAAGATACAGATTTTTCCCAGTTGCAATGGAAAGTATTAATGGTATTAAGCAGGAGAATAATATAATAAATTTATATTTTTTAATTATTACTCAGTTTGCTGTATAGAGAACAGATCTAAAGTTTAGGACATAGATCTAGGCTGGCAATATAGAGAAGGGAGATGAAGTGGTCAAAAGCATAAACAGAAGCCTTGAGCACGTTCCACATTCCAGGTACTTTGAAAATATATTAAATTTTTTTCAGTTTTAATCTTCCTAACAACCCAAAGCGTCATTATTCTCACTTTACAAATGAGAAAACTGAGACACAAGGATGTTATATAGCTTGTCCATAGTCACATAGTTAGTAAATGGCTAACCAGAATGACTAAATCGTATAGTCATATGCTCTTCCTCTAAATTTCTCTACTTTTTAAGCTATCTATTCATGCGACAAACAATTTTTGACTACTTAATTGTATACAAAGCATGATGAAAGGTACAAAAATTCAGAATAAGACACTATGCTGAGCAATTTCTAAAAGTAATAGAAAATGTTCACAATATAATATCAAGAATAGGAAAAAAGTATGCTACAAAGCTCTATATATAGTTTGATTATAATTTTTTAAAAAAACATATTATTTATGTTTGATATACTGTCTGGTCTTTTGTGTAATTATTACTATAAAAAGAATGGAGGAATGCCTCGGTGGCTAGGTTGGTTGAGCATCTGACTCTTGATTTCGGCTCAAGTCATGATCTCAAGGTCATGAGTTCAAGCCCCACATCAGGCTCCATGCTGGGTATGGAACCTGCTTAAGATTGTCTCTCTCCCTCTCCCCTTCACCTCCCCACTCCTCACATGCATGCACACTACTCACACTCTTAAAAAAAAAAAAAAAGAAAAATGATTGGAAGAAAAACCATCAAAATGTTAAAAAATTATTATCTCTGAATAGTGGACTTAAGATTTTTATTTTTTCTTTGTATTTTACTACATTTTCCTGCAGTTCTACAATAAACATATAACTTTAATTCAACAGAATGGTTAAAGTGAAGAGTCAATTTATAAGGAACAAGGGAATTGAGTGAACAAGAATACATAAGAGCAGTGAGTAGAGAGTGCTTTCTTAAATTTATGTAAGAAAAGAGAAAAATAGATAGTAGGATTGAGGATTGGTTGTCTTTGTTCCTTCTTTTGTAAGACTGGAAAAGACTTGGTAACATATGCATTTGGGGAAAGAAGCCAGTGTAACAGGGGCAAATATTTAAATAGCAAAAATGATGTGACATAGGTTCAACAGGAAGGGACTAAAGTCCAGAGAAATAGCACATTTATCCTTTTTTATGGAATGAGAAATACTTCTGGAAATACAGAATATTGTTCATGTTCATTTTCAAATTGGTTTTTCCTTACAAAATTAAAGCTACTTGTGAAAGAGACCATGTTTTTCATTTTATGTATCACAAAACTAAGGTACAGAGACGAAAAGCAGAGCTTAAAAACTGGATCTTGAAAGTTTTTTATACAGTGAATCCCTACATTTTACACTCTGAGAATTTCAAGTACAAAAAGATCAAGATAACCAAAATCACACCAAGTAGTTAATGTCAGAGTCAGGACGACAACCCATATTCTTCAAATTTTATTCTACATCTTTTTTTTTTAAGATTTTATTTATTTATTTGAGAGAGAGAGAAAGAGAAAAACATGAGCAGAGGAAGGGGAGACTCCCACCAAGCAAGGAGCCTGACACAGGGCTCTATCCCAGGACCTTGAGAGCATGACCTTAGCTGAAGGCAGATGCTTAATCAACTGCACCACCCATGTACCCCAATATTTATTCTACATCTTTTTTTTTTGTATTTTATTTATTCGTTTGACAGACAGAGATCACAAGAAGGCAGAGAGGCAGGCAGAGGGAGAGGGTGAACCAGGCTCCCTGCTGAGCAGGGAGCCGGATGTGGGACTTGATCCCAGGACCCTGAGATCATGACCTGAGCCGAAGGCAGAGGCTTTAACCCACTGAGCCACCCAGGCGCCCCTTTATTCTACATCTTAATGCTGACTACAGATATTCAGATAAGTTTGTGACCTTTCTGTAGGAATTTTTTTTATAAACACCTTGTACCCACTCTATCAAAAGCACTTCCTTATAATATAAAAGCACTGTGTAATAAAACAATTACAAATTAGGTTCTACATATAGTCAAACTTCTGAAAAGATACATTACAGATGAAGTAGCTGCCATAAGACTGATTTGTCTAAGGCCATGAAGCTAATAAGAGACAGATCTTTTCATTACAACTCAGTATTTCAAATTAAAATTACAAAGAGAATTTGAAGAAATACCTCTTGGGTGATCTCCAACCTTCTCAGTAAAAACAGAAGGTAAATTTGTTTAGGTGAGTTCAAGTAGGTTGGAACATACAGTATCAGAATTATATTGAACAATAATAAAGATAAAAGAATATTGAACAACCCTTATAAAGTTAAAAATTCTGCTTAAATTTGCAGTGTGCCCAATGCCCAGTGTTATGATTTATACTAGCAACTTTGGCAGCTTAGAAATAAGAATGGGAAAAGCAAACATTGGGGATTATTCAAGCTTGAAGACTGTAAGAAAAGATAGAAAGTCAAGGAAGCAGGGGATTATACTGTGCCACGTAGTTAGTTAACCACGGGCTGGGAGGCCAGGGCAGTGTCAATATAAAGAGAGAAAGAAAGGGGAAGGTGAGAGTTCAAAAAACTTCAATTTCATATAACGACTTCTTTTGTTGTTTTTTTTTTCCTTTCAAGATTTTATTTATGGGGCGCCTGGGTGGCTCAGTGGGTTAAAGCCTCCGCCTTCAGCTCAGGTCATGATCTCAGGGTCCTGGGATCGAGCCCCACATCGGGCTCTCTGCTCAGCAGGAGCCTGCTTCCCCCTCTCTCTCTCTGCCTGCCTCTCTGCCTGCTTGTGATCTCTGTGAAATAAATAAAATCTTTAAAAAAAAAAAAGATTTTATTTATTATGGTGAGTGTTGTGAAATGTGTAAGCCTGATGATTCACAGACCTGTACCCCTGGGGCAAATAATACATGTTAATTAAAAAAAGATTTTATTTAAATTCAAGCTAGTTAACATACAGTGTAGTATTAGTTTCAGGAGTAGAATTTAGTGATTCATCACTTACATATAACACCCAGTGTTTATTACAAGTGCCCTCCTTAATGTTCAACACCCATTTACCCCCCATCCACCCACCCATCTCCACTCTAGCAACCCTTTGTTCCCTACAGTTAAGAGTTTCTTATGGTTTGCCTCCATCTGTTTTTATTTTTCCTTCCCTTCCCCTATGTTCATCTGTTTTGTTTCTTAAATTCCACAAGTGAAATCATATGGTATTTGTCTTTCTCTAACTTATTTCACTTAGCATAATACAGTCTAGTTCTATCCATGTTGTTGCAAATGGCAAGACTGCATGGCTGAGTAATATCCCAGTGTGTGTGTGTGCGTGTGTGTGTGTGTGTGTGTGTGTGTGTTCACACCATACCTTTAACCACTCATCAGCCAATGGACATTTGAGCTCTTTCCATATTTTGGCTACCATGTATAGTACTGCTATGAACATTGGTGGGGGGACTTATTTTAAACCTGGTATATAATTCACACCATATATTTCACTATTTTAAGTGCCTTTTAGTACATTCACAAGGTTATACAACCATCACCACTATCTAATTCCAGAACATTTTCATTACTCCAAGAAGAAAACTCATACCCATTAATTCTAACTCCCCGTTCTTCCCTCCTCCCTCTACTCTCCTTTGGACATTTCATATAAATGGAATAATACAATGTGCGGCCTTCTGTACCCAGCTTCTTTCACTTAGCATATTTCCAATTTTCATCCATGTTGTAACATGTGCCAAGATTTCGTTCTTTTTAATGGCTGAATACTACTCCACTGTGTGAATAGAGCACATCTCACCCATTGATTAATGGACATTTGTGTTGTTTTCAGTTTGGGGCTATTATGAATAATGCTGCCATAAATATTAGTGCATGAGATTTTGTGTGGACATCGCTGAGTGAAGATAACTCTACATTTAACTCTTCGAGTAACTTCCAAACTGTTTTTCCAAAGTGCCTGCACCACTTTACATTCCTACCAGCAAAGTATGAGGGTCCCAATTTCTTTAATATGCTTGTCAACACCTGTTACTTTTTTTTTATTACAGTCATACTAGTGGGTATCAAGTAGTATCTCATTACGGGTTTTTTTTTTTTAAGATTTTATTTATTTATTTGAAAGAGAGACACACAAGTGGGGATGAGGGGCAGAGAGAGGGAGAAGCAGGCTGCTCGATGAAGGGGCTCAATCCCAGGATCCCTGGATCATGACCCAAGCCAAAAGCAGATGCTCAACCAACTGAGCCACCCAGGCGCCCCTCATTATGGTTTTGGTTTGCATTTCCCTAAAAAGATGTTCAACATCTTTTCATGGGTTTATTGGCCATTTATATGGATAAATGTTGTCTTCATCTACTCGGGCTGCCATAACAAAATACCACAGACAAGGTGGCTTAAACAGTGGAAATTTACTTCACACAGATTTGAAGGCTGAGAAGTCCAGCATCAGGGTGCCAGCAATTCAGTTCCCAGTGAGAGCACTCTTCATGCCTTGCAGACAGTTGCTTTCTCACTGTATCCTTACATAGCTTTTCCTGGGTAGGCGCACTTGGGAGAGTTATTTCTCTTTCTTCCTCTTCTTATAAAAGCAATAATCCTATCATAAAGGCCTCACCTTCATGACCTAATCTAACCCTAATTACTTCCCAAAGGCCTCATCTCCAAATACCCTTGCATTGGGGATTAGGGCTTCAACATATGAATTTTGGGAGGACACAAACATTCAATTCATAACAAACAAACATCTATTCAGATCCTTTCCCTATTTTAAAATTATATTTTAAAATTGTGTTTTTATTGTTGAGTTGTAAAAGTTGTTTTTGCACTCTGGATATTAGACTCCTATCAGATACATGATTTGAAGGTATTTTCTCCCATTCTGTAGCTTGTCTTTTCTCTCTTTTTTTTAAATTTTTTTTCTCAGTTTTATTGAGGTACAATTGATATACAACAGTGTGTAAGGTTAAGGTATACAACCTGTAAATCTGATACTTATATGTTCCAAAATGATTACCACCTTAGCCTGAGCTAACACTTCCATCACGTCACATAATTATTGTCTTTTCACTTTGATAGTGCTTTTTTTTTTTTTAAAGATTCTATTTATTTGACAGAGACACAGGAAGAGAGGGAACACAAGCAGGGTGAGTGGGAGAGGGAGAATTAGGCTTCCCATGGAGCAGGGAGCCCGATGCGGGGCTCAATCCCAGAACCCTGGGATCATGACCTAAGCCAAAGGCAGCCACTCAACAGCTGAGCCACCCAGGCCCCTCAATAGTGCTCTTTGAAATACAAAAGTTTTTTAATATTGCTGACATCCAATTTATCTATTTTTCCTTTGGTTGCTTGTGCTTTAAATGTCCTATCTAAGAAGATTTACACCTATATTTTCTTGCTTAAGAGTTTCATAGTTTTAGCTCTTATATCTAGGTCTTTGATCCATTTTGAGTTAACTGTTATATATAGTGTCATATGACTCTTTTAAATGTGCTAAGTGGGTAACCATAAAGTCTACTCAGGAAATAATACTCAAAATGTCCCTTCTTCCCATACCTGCCAAATTCACTGCCATAGGCTGCTAACATGGTCTTCTATGGAGATGAAAGCGATATGATAACCCAAGAGGCCAGAGCTGGAGCAGTAAGTGCCAGTTGATTAAACAATGAGGAGTAACAACCGTTCAAGGATTTTAAGCCAAAGCAGGTACAATGCAGGCTAGCTCCCACTAACTACTGAATAAAAGCCACTTGCCTGGAGGATGAGCCAACTCCCAGGATCTCTGATGTTAAGAGTTCTCCTTTTCTTCTTCCTCTACCTACCCAACCTCAAAAGGAAGAGAAACATATAAATGTTCATGTCCTTTCCTTTCCCTTCACATCAAATCTTAAATAGATTCTCAATTGTGAAGTATGATTAGATACATTTAACAGGGAGAAGAGAAAAGAAATATTAAGGAAACAAAAAAAAACAAATTCATTTTTTAAGATTTTATTTTATTTTACTTTATTAAGTAATCTCTACACCCACCATGGGGCTCAAACTCACATCCCTGAGATCGAGAGTCGCATGTTCCACAGACTGAGCTAGCCAGGTATCCTAACAAATTTATTTAATATATGAGAATTTATATAATTTTATATAAGAGAATTCAATGGTTCTCTTGATCTTCAATCAATCTTCTCTTTACAAAATCTTGCTACATGTTATGCAAATTTAGCAGCAAGAGACTGTTCAGGCTATACCAAAAGTTTGAGGATTAAATGTGTACTCACAGGGTAACCAATGACCTTTCAGCCCACAAATTCTTCCCTTCTAAATTTAATATATGAGGTTGAGGTAAAGCTCAGTTTCCTCATCTCAGGAAGAGAAATCACGGTAACACGTAAGTCTGACCTACCTCTGGAGAATGAATGAGATCATGTCTACAAAATGAGCTCCTGGGGAAAAAGTGTTAGATGAGTACTGAGTCTTAGAGTTGCTGATCTTGTAAGATACAAAATTATAATAGATATTTAATCTTTGAAAATGAGAATCTCAGATTTAAAAATATGTATTAAGTCAGACATCCAAGAGTTCACCATTATGAATTTCTCACTCAGTGACAGGCAAGTCTGGACCCATCAATGTCTCTAATGTACAAAAAGCATAACTCCCAACTTCCTTTCACAACAAATTAACAAAGAGGACAAAATTAAACTAAACTTTTTTCTAAAGTCTCCCTGACAGCAAAAGAGTCCAGAAAAGAGGCAAAAACTAGACTATCATAATCATATAACCATACATCATAGCACAGATGTCTTCCTTACTTTCAAAGGTTAGTATTCTTCTCTAGTTTTCTGAAGGGAAAAAAAAAAGCCTGTAAATTTTCTGACTTGGGAAAAATACTTGAACGTGACTGGTTAAACTGTATTTTACAAAATAATTAAATTACATCAATAAACATGGGAATGAGGAGGAGGTAATTAAAAAATAAAAAGGAAATCAAAATAATATGAATGAAAGAAACAGCAAAACAGGGACCTATAAACACTGCATTTTTCATATTCCCTCATCTTATCACTCTCTTCTATTCTTTTTTTCTTTTCTTCACTAGCCTAAGGACATGATCGGAAGTAGCTTCTAGATTTGGACAAGAAGGACAAATCAAAACCATTATATTTTGCCAAATAGATATTTATGATAGAAGCAGTTGTACATAAATGGATAAGTAGATATAAAAATGGATATAAAATGATTTCTATATAAATGGATAAGCATACCATGCAGAATAATAGTACATAGATCAACATGAAGTAATGAGAATTTTTAAACACAAAAGCATTTGTCTATATTAATGCACATCATCCTTCAAAGTACAGAAGTTATTCTAATTGACAGAAGACCTAACATCCGGTCTGAGGTGTCCTATCCTAATAAGCAACTGGGAGTCATCAAGGTAGGAACTTAAAGAAATATTTAAATTAATATATAACTGAATAAATAATAATTCTATATAATAAAAGGAAAATTAACAAAAATTCATTAAGATTCGATAATGGATAAAAGAAAAAATAAGATGCAAAAAAACCCTCAAAATTTATAAGCCTGGAAAATTATGAATGTTAGTATCATTGAAAGACATGGAGACATTACAGAGCAAGTTAGTTGCAAGAAAATGAAATCCATTTCAGATATGTTGCACATATATTTCAAAGGGACCTTCAAATGGAATAGTTTAATTGATAAAGCTGAAAACATCAGTGATAGGAAAAAATAAGTCTCATCAGCATAGAAATGATATTAAAACTTTAAAAGTAGAAAAGCTATCTGAAGTAAATACAGAATGGTAATACAGAATAATGAACAGAAGAAAGGCATATTGGTGACTGAACTTTAAGGATTATCCTCTAGGTTACCAAAAAAGCATCTTGAATATACATACCTCCATTATAGTACTATACTCCAGTATAGTATGTGAAAAATCACATTGTATTTTATTTTCAGAGCTACCTCTCCCTATGACTTCCTATGGCAAGGTAAATGTTCAATTAAAGGTTTTCTGGATAAAATTAAAAATAGTTAGGAAGCAGAGAAGAAAGTGAGCAAGAAAGAGAACATAGACCATTAGAGAGGAAGTAAAATGGGGATATTATCTTGGTTACTTATTTCTTAATCCAACATAAGTAAAACACCAAAAATTAGAGACTGTACAAATTGAAGTATTCCAGATCCAGAGAAAAACACCTATAGAATCCTAATAGAACAGACTGAAGAGGCGCGCCTGTGTGGCTCTAATGTACAACCTCTGCCTTCGGCTCAGGTCATGGGTTAAAGCCTCTGCCTTCGGCTCAGGTCATGATCTCAGAGTCCTGGAATTGAGCCCCACTTTGGGCTCTCTGCTCAGTGGGGAGCCTGCTTCCCCCACTCTCTCTGCCTGCCTTTCTGCCTGTGTGTGATCTCTCTCTTGTCAAATAAACAAAATCTTTAAAAAAAAAAAAAATTGAGAGGACCATGTGGTTCTTCTCTCTTCTCTTATTGATTTGTTCTATCACATTGATTGATTTGCCAATGTTGAACCACCCTTGCATCCCAGGGATAAATCCCACCTGATCATGATGAATAATCTTTTTAATGTGCTGCTGGATCCTATTAGCTAGGATCTGGTTGAGAATCTTGGCATCCATATTCATCAGGGATATTAGTCTGAAGTTCTCCTTTCTGATGGGGTCTTTGCCTGGTTTGGGGATCAGGATAATGCTAGCTTCATAGAAAGAGTCTGGAAGTCTTCCTTCTGTTTCTATTTTTTGAAACAGTTTCAGGAGAATAGGTATTATTTCTTCCTTGAATGTTTAGTAGAATTCCCCAAGGAATCCGTCAGGTCCTGGACTCTTGTTTTTTGGGAGGTTTTTAATCACTGCTTCAATCTAATTACTAGATACTGGCCTATTTCAGATTGTCGATTTCTTCCAGTTTCAGTCTTGGAAGATTATGGGTTTCCAGGAATGCATCTGTTTCTTCTAGGTTGTTTAACTCATTGGCATATAGCTGTTGATAATAATTTTTGATGACTGTTTCTATTTCTTTTGGATTAGTCATGATCTCTCCCCTTTCATTCATAATTTTGTTAATTAGGGTCCTCTTTCTTTTCTTTTGGATTAGTTTGGCCAGTGGCTTATTGATCTTATTGATTCTTTCGAAAAACAACTTCTGGATTCATTGATGCATTCTACTGTTTCTCTAGTTTCTAAACCGTGATCTCTGCTCTAATCTTGATTATTTCCCTTCTTGTGCATGGGGTTGGCTTAATTTGTTGTTGATTTTCCAGTTCTTTAAGGTATAAAGAAAGCTGGTGTATTCGAGATTTTTCAATTTCTTTGAGTGAGGCTTGGATGGCCATGTATTTCCCCCTTAGGACCACCTTTGCCATGTCCCATAGGTTTTGGATCAATGTGTCTTCATTCTCATTGGTGTCCATGAATTGTTTAAGTTCATCTTTGATTTCCTGGTTGATCCCAACATTCTTGAGCAGTTTGGTCTTTAGCCTCCAAGTGTTTGAATTCCTTCCAAA
>JAPYYJ010003611.1:0-11346 GCA_028533885.1 Nasua narica | reverse complement strand
GACAGTAATTCAGTAGTTGAAACTAATTGAATTTCTGCTTTGGTAGGCACATATTTGCAGGCTCTGGGATATTATTTTTCCCTTTCCTATTAAACAATTAAAATTGGCATGTATTTTCAAGTGAAAAGAGCAACACAGAGGAAAACAGCAAAAGCCTCCATTTTAACCTTCCTCACCAGCTACTCCTCTTTTATTTTTTATTCTTTATTTTCTTCCTGGTACAAAGCGTGTTTTTCTTAAAGCCCGAGGGATGGGGCCAGTGGGCAGAAAGGAGAGACTGGTTATATACTTTTAAGTTGGGAGGGGCAGAGATAAAGGAAGTTTCCAAAAGGACTTTCATATGTTAAAGAAGACGTACAGAATCCTGGAGGTCTGGCTATTGTCAAGCGAGGGTTGCTTTTTGCCTCTAGCAAAGCCTTAACATTTAGACAGTTGGGAATTCGCAGAGGAAGGTCACACTCTGCCTGTTGTAAGGATTTGTGAATGGGCTGCAAGTTGTAAGGAAGTTTAATTTTAGCTACCTTTCTTTTTGTCTCTGTTCTTCTCCTCATTCCCCGTGAACAACTCTGACTTGTACATCTTTAAGGACCTTGAGGGTGGAAGGTCTTAGCTTCTATACTTCTTCCAGCTGAAGAGGGGCACAGAGATGTTTCTACCTATGGGTCAGTGTTGTTCAGCTGGGAAATATATATATACATATATGAGTTATCAAAGCAAAGGCGGCTGAATCCAAGGTAGACAACATATATGAACCTTGCATCTCTACCTTTTTAAAAAGTTAAGTCCTATTAACTGGTTGTTGCATAACCTTTTCTTTAGAAATAATTTTAAACCTAACAGAAAAGGTTCAAGTACAGAAGAAAGCCTTTTCTTTTTCTTGAACCATGTGCAAGGGTGGTGTTAGGACCTACTTAGCCCAAGTGATTCCACCTTGTCTAAGCAGCCATTTATGACAGTCCCCCAGAAGAACAAGGTCGAGTCAGGCCAGGTGGAGCTGTCCAATCAGTAAAGGACACATATGCCACCTCCCTTAACCCCACTGCTCCTGAAGTCAGGTCAGGTGGAGACGTCCAACCAGTAAAGAACGCATATGTAACCCCCCCTGACCCACCACTTCTGACCAATAAGGATAAGTGCACAGTGGGTTTGCGGTTTTGCCCTATAAAAGATGGCCTGTAAGACTAGGCGGGGTCGCTCTCTGCATAGAGACAACCCTGACCGGCCAGTGTGATTCTTGATGTTTGGCACGAAATAAAGCTCTGCTTGACCTTCGCTTTGTATCAGTCTCGTTCCTTTGATCACTGACCCTAACAGGTGGTACCTCTGTGGAGATGCCTTCACCTCCACTGTCAGGTTCTGACACCCATGCAGGGCACCCATCCCCCTCATGCCCTTCTCAACATGACCTTGCTCTGACATTCCAGCAGAAGCCACTCCTACTGTGGACATCCTCCTCCCTGCATGTCATCAAATATCCCAATAATGCCTAGCCACACCCCAGATGACACCTTTCCCACCCTATGTGGGTTCCCGAACCTCCCACCAAGCAGCCCTCCTATATAACCATTGTCCTCATTTCACTGTGGCACCGATCCCCCAGACCACAAGTGGGCGCTCTCCTCACCTCACTTAGCATCTGACACTCTGCCCTGACCAGTCCTCCTCTGGGGGCACCTTCTTTCTCATGCCTGGAGTCTGGCACCTGGCTCTGGGCCACTATTGCCCATTCCACAGCCACAGACATTTGTTTTGCTTGGCTTCTCCTGATGACTTTAAGACAGAAATATTCAGGAAGAAATCACATGGAAGGGAAAGGAAGGAAAGAAGAGAGGAAAAGCTCTAGATCTTTGCCCATGCACTCATATTGGGATAGATGTGCATATACCTATAATAATTTTTCTCCTTATTTTTTAGATAAATGAGATGTTAAATATGTCAATATGATGTACTTGTTGTCTCTAAGTACTAAAGTCTCTGAGATCACTCCATATAGTTCTGTCACATTTTTAAAAAGTGGCTGCAAGGTATTCCACAGGAAGAATCTACTATAACTTATCTTACAAACACACACACGGTATGGTCACCCACTCTTCTATTCTTGGACATTTTGACCAATTCCAATTTTCCTCATCAAAACCCAAACTTCAATTAACATCTTTCCACACCTATATTTTTAATCTCACTATAGAAATCTAATCACATTAGAAGAGTGACAAATGTTAGAGAAACTATAAGGCAGTAATAACTTCTTTGATTTATGGCTTCTATAAGGCTGCTCAAGCATGAAATAACAAGCAAAATGTCCAATCTTTTCGATAAAAATGAAACTATTCTTTCATCTGGTATGATTTGAAGGACAAAAAAAGACTCGTTGGCCAAAATTATCCCCTTCGCAAACTGACACATTGTTTGAAATTCTCATGAAATTATTCTTCTAAGGATTCTACCTATAAAGGTAATCTGAAGGGTAAAGATCTTCCCTGAAAGAGTTTCTATGAGCGGATGAATTCCTATTAACGTACCAGAGTGGAGTTCATCAGCCAGAAAAACAGGATTTGAGAACAAGTATTGGGGGGTGAAACTGTCATGGGCAGAATGAGCCACACATTAGACTTTACTTTTTTTTTTTAAACATTTATATTTGAGAGAGAGAGAGAGAAAGGGGGGCAGGAGCAGAAGGAGAGGCAGAGGGACAGACTCCTCAAGGAGACTCCCCGCTGAGTACGGAGCCCAACCCAAGGTTTGATATCATGACCCTGAGATCATGACTTGAGCAGAAACCAAGAATTGGACATTAACCATCTGACCCACCGAGGCGCCCACACACATCAGACTTTGGATGAAAATTTGATCAATGAAAGAGCAGACCTCTGACAAATTCCTGAGAATGAGGTGCAGACTGAAAGGCAGGTCCTTGGAAAGAGGGCACTCAGGGGACTGGCAGGAGCTGGGTGTGGGATGACTGGGGCCCGGCGGAGGCTGCAGGGAAGAGCAGAGCCCAAAGAGCCTTTCGGGACTTGCTTTAAGTCAGAATGCACCTGCTCCATGTTTCTCACTGGGAATGGAGAAAGATGACCATTCGAAAATTGAGATGTCACCAAAAGTTGCACTCTGCTTTCACTGGTTAACTATAATTAGTTATTTTTGTAAATGGTCTTTCTTCCATTTTAACAATTTTGCTACCTAAAAATAAGATACCATGAAATTTTTTTAAAATGCACAAATATAATTGATTAACCATAAAATATAATTACAACCTAGCATTCTCCAGCACTTTTACTTGAATGAAAACCTTCCATTATCAGTTTTGTTAGTGTAGTTGCAAGTGCTTTTTAGAAACATTAGGGCCGTGTCAATATGAATAATATATAGAAAATTGTGATAAATCATATTTAACAAGTACTGTGATATGATTCTGTTGAGGTTTAAAGTTAATACAGGATTTTCTTTTTTTTAAGATTTTATTTATTTATTTGACGGAGAGGAGAGAGATCACAAGTAGGCAGAGAGGCAGGCAGAGAGAGAGGGGGAAGCAGGCTCCCTGCTGAGCAGAGAGCCCGATGTGGGGCTCGATCCCAGGACCCCGAGATCATGACCTGAGCGGAAAGCAGAGTCTTTAACCCACTGAGCCATCCGGGTGCCCCGGTAATACAGGATTTTTAATTAAATGAAATTATGCCCTTGGCAAGTCAATTTTGTGAAGGAACTTGAAACATGTTTAAAAATAAATCCTCCATTAAAAAACAATTTATTTAAATTTTATCGCTTTTGTTTACAAGGGCAAGTGTATAGAAAATATCACTTGAGGGACACCTGGGTGGCTCAGTTGGTTGAGCATCTGACTCTTGATATTGGCTCAGGTCATGATCTCCAGGTCGCAAGGTCAAGCCCTGCCTCAGGCTCCTTGCTGGACTTGGAGCCTTCTTAAGATTCTCTCTTCCTCTCCCTGTGTACCCACCCCCTACCATGCTCCAAAGAGCTCATTCCCTCTCTCTCACACTCAAGACAAATAAAATATTTTTTTTAAAAAAAGAAAAATATCGGGGCACCTGGGTGGCTCAATAGGTTAAAGCCTTTGCCTTCAGCTCAGGTCATGATCTCAGGGTCCTGGGATCGAGCCCTGAATCGAGCTCTCTGCTCGGCAGGGAGCCTGCTTCCCCTTCTCTCTCTGCCTACTTGTGATCTCTCTGTGTGTCAAATAAATAAATAAAATCTTTAAAAATATATATATATAACTAGTTAATATTGTTGTCTTGTCAAATCCAACACTTTCCAAGGACAAGTTAACCCGGGGGCAACCTGACTATCACATGTGTAGGGCAAATATAAAAGGAACATTTTATTCCGAATTTCATCAGCTGAAAAAAAGGGTGGGGTGTGGGGCGGGAATCAGTAAGAAACATAGTAACCAACACACAGACAAGTGAGAGGCTAGGAAGAAACTGACCCATGTATCAGATTGTAGGGACTGAGGCAGACATACCAGACTGGGATTAGCAATGACAGACATCTAAAAAACAGAATGAGATTTAAACAGGTGAGAATGGGTTCTGCACAATCAAAGTGAGGGAATCAGGTGTTCTCAGTAGGCTGGTAACAGACTTGTATGAGAGTAGAACTCATACCACCCCGTTTTAGGGACGCACTGCTCCCTGCCCTCTCCTGCTCCCTGGTTCCCAGGAGGGACAAAGTGAGGATATATCCAGAAAGCTGGTAAGTGGCAAGTGCAGGTGCCAAGATGGACCTAGTTGTGCTGGTCCTGAGGACTGAGATGCAGGAGTGAGGGTTTCTGAACCCTTCAAGGACAATGCCATCTGCTCCCTTAGTCTGTCGGTGATCCCATGACTCTCAAAGTTAAGTTGAGATGTAAAGATAGACCTGGACCCTAAAATCTTGGGGACAGCACCATTTCTAAAGGAGGCAGTTTGACCAAGAACCTGGGCACTAAGGAGAAATAAATCCCGTAGCAGAGGTATAGATATGGCTGATAACAGATATTAGTGAGAACAAGGATATATTCAGTAATTTTTCAGGAGTTCCCAACATTGACCAAGTCATTACAAGGCATGGCTTAATTGAGAATTTTCAAATAAACTTGGAGGCATGTTAGGAATCTTTCCAAGCCCAGAGGAAAAAGTGAGTCAAAGAAAATTAAAAAAAAAAAAAAAAAAAAAGAATTTGTAAAACTTTCAACTTTGAAAAGTACAAAAAAATAGTATTTACTTAAATAAGATAATACCTTGAACCTTAGAAATTTTGTAGTTGTTTATTTACTCGTACTAATGGTTTCAAGTTTTATAATTTTGGAATCTCTCCAGAGGCTAAAAGACTAAAATGACTACTCAACCTTGATGAATAGGATAGCATCCTCACATGTCACCATGAGTCATTTTCTTTACCTGCAGGTATTTGCATTTAGACTTTTCAGTTTCTTGTCACCAGATAGGAAATGCTCAATTAAAATGTGTTGAATGAATGAATGAATAAATGAATGAAATTATTACCCAACAAGTTAAGGCTCTATCATCCACGATAAAACTGTCAATTTCCATGCTAGAATAATGAGATCTGGCAGATTTTTTTGGGGTTTTTTTTGTTTGCTTTCCCCTTAATTTCTATGGACAACTATTAAAATTTTCAAAAATAGTCCCCAAGGTCAGAGACTAATTCCAAGAAAAATACCGGCCAGTGATGGAAAATAGAATTTATAAGTGTAGTTGTAAAGTAATTTATCATGTGGAGTTGACATTAGTGGCTCGAAAAGTGACGACTACCCGAATGACTTAACTCTGCTTAAAATGACTTAGCAGCTGCTAAAAAAAAAAAAAAAAAAAAAAGGAAAATGAATGAATAGAATAAAAACCTTTAGTAAAAAGAAGTTCAGAAATATTTTTATCCTACTTCAAAAGTTTTGAAGGTAGCACTGATTTATATTACCAACAGCCAAAAAAAAAAAAAAAAATGTGGAGGAAATCATTATTAACAAGAGAGTTTATGAGGACTAGAAGACTGCAATTTGGAAACAAGAAAACAAAAAAGAAGGAAGGATGGAAGGACTGATAATACAATCTTGTTATCACCGGGACCCAGGACCTTTGGGAGCCAGGCCAATAAAAAGTGATTTTAAAAAGGTTATGAGAAATGGGACACCCGGGTGGCTCAGTTGGTTAGGCAGCTGCCTTCGGCTCGGGTCATGATCCCGGAGTCCTGGGATCGAGTCCCGCATCGGGCGCCTTGCTCCGCAGGGAGCCTGCTTCTCTCTCCGCCTCTGCCTGCCTCTCTGCCTGCTTGTGTTCTCTCTCTGTTAAATATATAAATAAAATCTTTAAAAAAAAAAAAAGGTTATGAGAAAGAATGTCCCTTGGAAATTGCTAGAGCTGAATGCGTCTAGAATAATTCAAGGTGAAGACAGCGTGTAGCCAGACTCGCCAGTAAGGGATTCCCTGCAGACCTATGTAGGCCAGGAACTTCCCTATATAGGGAAAGAGGCCCCTGTCTAGATGAGCAAAGTACTGGAAGTTGTATTAGCGATTGTTCACTGACCTCACGTCTTCGCTGATACAGATAGTGGGTTTTAAAATAGCACTATTATATAACATTATTATATACTGAATGGAAGCCATAACATTATTTCGTATCAATGCATCACAGCTGGAGAACTAAAGCACCTTCACAAATACTAATTTGTTCAAGTATATGCTTTCTCTTTTTGACTCTTATCATTCTTTCATTCACTCCCCAAATTAAAGCACTATAAGGAGAGACTGGGGTAGATTCTGGACAGTGCAAAGTGAGAGTTCCCAAACCAGCGGCAGCAGGATCCCCTGAGAATTTGCTAGATGTTCAATTTGTAGCCTTCACCTCAGAGTTACTGAATCAGAAATCCTGCAGGTCAGACCCAGCAATCTTATTTTAGTAAGCTCTTCAGGTAATTCTGATGCACACCAAAGTTTAGAAACCACCGTTCTAGATTATAGACCATCTATATTTAATGTTTTCTTTACTCTTTACTGTTGCAATTGCTCCTTTGGTAATTTCATTTTCAAAGGAGCAAAATGTAAAAGTTTAGAAGCACTCCAATTAAGAAAACAGAATTTCTTACTAATCCAATATTTTATTGTTTTAAGTGTTATTTAAATGTAAAGTACTTGCACACAAATTGTTACAAAAGTTATTTTTACTTGACATATGTTCATATACTGTGACCAAACATGCACTAAAGAATGATCTGTAATAACTGAGCATGAATCTTAACACTATGAAACATAATTTTTCAATGGTAATCTATAATGTACAATCTAAGGTATATGAATTTTCTATGTCTTATAATCTATCCTAATATAGTCCAGATATGGTGAAAAACTTGTGTAAATCTGGCAAACTTTAACATTTATCTGGCCAACAGCTGTTTGCTGTTTAATTGCTTAACATTAGGAAATTGAAAAGTGGTGTGATTATCTACATAAGGCCAAATATTAATTAGGATCAAATAAATATAGTTCCTTAGATCTCTGTGGTATCTAATCTATATAACCCTCTTGTAGTGATAACTCATAAATGATTAAACAAAGGCCAGATACACTAGAAGAATTTGCACCATATGCCAGAACTTAATTTTCTACTCAATTTACTTTTAGAAATGTTGACAGCATAAAAACACGTCAGTAGGGCTTAGATTTTATTTTAAATCTAGCCTTCTTTCTTATGCTTAAACATGAAGAAACATCAGCATAAATGCAAGGAGTAAGAGACTTACTATAATTTCCTGAAACACGCACATTTTGGGGGGTAAAAGATCATACTTAAAAGTCATAGAACCTTCTCTTCTAATCTATTCTGAAGCCACATAAACATATCCCAAGCTGGGATGTGTTCTTTCTTCATTATCTCCACAGAAATTAGAGATGTAATTATTCTGCTAAAAGGAAACAATAGAGGCTGTTCTCTAAAGACGAACTGTTCTCCTTTCAAAAGAGAATGAGCTCTTTCATGTCAATTGAGACTCACTTAGAAAATGGTGCTTTGGGGTGGGGAATACTTTGATCTGCAGGTCAGCAACATCGTAGATCAATTGGGAGAAGAATTTGAGCTCTAGGGGTGGGCGACCGCTCTGAAGAGAATTTGCAGGGCATATCATGGCTACAGGTTACCTGCATAATTGTTCTGATTTAAAAAAGAAAAAAAACAAAAAACCAAAAAGAAAAAACAAACAACCCCTATACTTTCTGGTAAATGGTGTAGAAAATGTGACGGAGCTGGCAGGGATTCAGACAGTCAAACTATGAGAAATTGATTCTCACTGAACGGGGATAATGATTCCAGATTGTGAAATGAATGCGAAGTGAATATACTGTGCCATCATGGAGAAGAAAATCCAATCGCGTGATCCTTTAAGTGCCCTCAGTGGAACCCTAGGTAGGTGAAGTCCAGGGGAAATGCAAATGTATGATTGTACGACCATTTTTCCAAGATGATATCATCTATTTCCACATGAATTATAATTTATCTACCCTTTAAAGATACAGATGACTAATACAGTATTTCTGACATTACTGATAACCTAAAGAAGATAAAGTAAAGAAGTTCACTTGCTATGGTCACATAGATATAGGGCCCTTGGATCCATAAACCATTAGACCTTTAAGGAGCGAGGAAGCAGGAAGAGGGAGAAGACTTCCTGTAGTGCAAACCAACTTGTTAATCCCCCGTGGAATAAAGATGAATTCAAATAGATTTGTGTTATATTCAATAGACATTGAAGCTCTCTTTTCCCCAGCTCGATTATAAAACAAACACCTGTGGGTGCCTGGGTGGCTCAGTGGGTTAAAGCCTCTGCCTTCGGCTCAGGTCATGATCTCAGGGTCCTGCGATGGAGGAGTCTGCTTCCTCCTCTCTCTCTGCCTGCCTCTCTGCCTACTTGGGATCCCTCTCTTTCTTTCAAGTAAATAAATAAAATCTTTTAAAAAAACAAAACAAAACAAACAAACAAACACCTGTTTGGTGAAGACAAGCTAGAAGATATGGACGAGCAAAGAGATGAAATAAAAGGCACCCACGTTTCAGGAGTGGCTGCTCTTCATACATTCCTTGAAAAGACACACGCATGAAACAAAAAGAAACCACATCAAGGGCGCCTGGGTGGCTCAGTTGGTTAAGCGACTGCCTTTGGCTCAGGTCATGATCCTGGAGTTCCAGGATCGAGTCCCATATCGGACTCCCGGCTCTGCGGGAAGTCTGCTTCTCCCTCTGACCTTCTCCCCTCTCATTCTCAGTTTCTGTCTCTTATAAAAAAAATAAAAAAAGAAACCACATCAAACACAATGGCTCTGGAGCCAACATTTTTTTAGACCTACACAAAAGTTCAAAAATCTAACAGCATCACGCTTATGTTATCAGCCATATCCCTGAAACAAAGGAATGAGATGCGCCCATAGGATTCTCAGGGAAGAGCGCCCGGAGTCAAGACTCAGGTTCAAGTTTCAAGTCTTCTGCTCACTTGATGCTTTTGGGCAAGTGAGTTCCTTTCTCTGTTTTTACACTTGCAAAATGCAAACTCTTTGTCTTTGCGGCTTTGTTCGTTCATGCCATCAACACTGACTGCCCATGTTCCCGTGTTAGGTACCCAAGAGGAGGGTGCAGGGATCGTTTGCGAAAGTGAGGGATCCTCACTGGCCTGGGGGCAAGAGGAATCAGGAAGGCTTCACATCCTGAAGGAGGTTACAGAGGTTTGTTATTCAGGTAAAACAGTGAACAACAATTAGAATCAGAAAGACCTGTTTTGAAAAGGCTGGTATAGCAACAGGAAAAGGGTAAGGAGATCATGGGGAATGGATGTGTGGCTGGAACCAGACACTAAGGAGTCCAGTTTTCGTTCTGTAGGTGATGGGGATCAACGGAAGGGATTTAAAAAGGAGAGTAATATCATCGCAACTGTACTTCAGAAAGAGAACAGTGTGATGGATATAAACCTGGTATAAAATAAGTTTCTGAATATTATATAAGATTTGTCTGATTTCCGTACCTTTATTGAGCCCTTTATATGTACCAGGCACTGTTCTAAGTGTTTTGTATATACTAACTCATTTAATCATTGCTGCACCTTTCGAGGTGGGTGCTATTATTATTTCTTTTTACAGATGGGGAAACTGACGGATGGGAGGGAAAATCTATGGAGTCCAGATATGAAGCCAGGCATTTAGACAGTCCAGCCCTAGAGTGTGTCCTTCATCAGACACACCAGCAAAAGAATCCCCACTGAAACCTGCTTCCTTAGAATGTGGCCAGTTCTACAATCTTTATTTCACTGAGAACTCCCCGTGGAGTCGTGTGATGATGCTGATTAGTCTTGTCTCGTTGTTACTCCTACTTGGATCCTGAAAAACCTCCCCTTCCCCATACCATCTCTTTGGGTCTCTCTCACTAGTTCCTCTTCTTTGGTTTATTAACTAAAATGTTGATATAAAATCCTGCCTAATATCCCTTAATGCAAATAGGTCAATAACTAAAAATTTAAGTAATCCTCAGTCAAAATATGGTATAAATTTTATTACCCAGAATTTTGGATAGGAAAAGAATACCACCTAATCAGAATTAGTTCAAACAATTTTGTCTCATCATATCCCTCGTTTTCTGTCTAAAGGCAGGAAGAAGTTTACATATTTCTCCCTCACCCACAGGTTAGCAAAGCTGCCCCTTTATCTGGAATAATGCTTCACCCATGTTGGGTTAGCTCCCCCTTATGCCTCATCTCAATTTAAAATACCTTTCTTTGGGAAGCTGTCCTTGAACTTCGTAAGCTATGTAGGTGTTCCTAGACCTTGTGTCACCACAATCTACCACTAGGCATTTATCATCCTTTGTAATCATTGTTGTTGGCATGCTTGTGATCGTTCTCATTCTTCACGGCATCTCCAGAGACTGGCATAGTGTTTGGCTCACATTATAATCTCAGTATAGATAATTAAAAGAAATGACCTCAAAATTTTAAATTTTCCTTTATTGAAGAATATACAGTCACATTCAGGTAGGAGGCAAGTCAGAGAAGTGATAAGAAACTGACTCCTTCACATTCTAACACAGTTTAATTGAACCTAAAAATCTTCTCAAGGACATGAGAGGGCACTAGATCCTTAAATGTAACTGATCTTCTAGAACAAACTTCTGGGGTTTTGAAAATGAAAAACTATATGTTACCTATAAAAAATTGCTGCAAGCAGCTCTTCCTTCCTAGGGATGCTCATGAAATATGATGTCGGGAACCACACTTATAAAAAGGATGGATTAGTCATTCCCAGTTTAGAGAATATCTAGATGGGCATATGCCAACTTTTTAAATTTGCTCTGATG
>JAPYYJ010003610.1:0-11347 GCA_028533885.1 Nasua narica | reverse complement strand
AAAGCACTAAATACTGACAATACATTTTTACTTCAAGTTATCATTTTTCTTAACTTTCTGCTTTTTATTTTCATGATAAGCTATATAAAGAAATGGCATCAAAGAATTCTTCCAACATAACGTTTAGGAAAATAAAAACTGGAAATACTTTCATGATGTGTTTTTCCCCCCTAGGAAATATTGGAAATGAAATATATTGCAATTGCAATATATTTAATTAGGTGTTAGAGAAACAATACCTGAACTAATTTTCTTTACAGAGTTGATTTATGCATGGAATTCTGTACATAATATTTAAGGTCTGGGTTTGATATAAAATATTCAGGATACATCCAGAAATAATCTATCTCTACTATAAAAGAATAAAGGGCAAATTATTATTCTTAGCAAACTGTAGCAAGATAGACTCAAAGTTATTTCAGTTTACCTTCATCTCCAATACAAACTTGAACTACAAAAAAAAAGAAAAGATAAAGAAATACACAAACAAATTGGGCCTGTTTGAGAATGAATTACAATATTTTTAAAAATTCACAAAATGGTGCCAGCAGTATTGAAATTTAAAAATTAAAAAGATAATGAAATATAATATATCTTATTGTATAATATAAAATCCTAAATTTATAGAAAATCTATTTGAACACAGCAAGGATTTTGCCAAAATTTAGACCATACCTCCTGGGAACAAAAAAGGTGATTAGGTAAGTTTATCCATTTTTAGGACTTGGATTCTTTAATTCCCAGGTTCCATACATCATCTGATCTCCCCCTCCTCCCAATCCTGGTAGGCAGTTATGAGACCTATATGGCATTATTTTAGTTAGGATCGTACTAGACTACCTGATGCAGTTGGATGCATAGGTGGGAGTTAGAAGCAAGAAATCATTTGAAACTTAATAATAATTAACTAATTAATAATAATTAAGTACTTTAGAGGATGTCGTACATTCCAACAATTAATTTGCCAGAAGAATAAAAGTCCATCTTAGAAAACAAGGAAAATTGAAGAACTAAACCAGAAATATTAAAAAATATTTGGTAGTATTTATCTAGACTGAATTTTGTTAAATTACTATTAACCCATTTAATCCAATATCTGGCACTTACTGACAGACTACTGTGTATAGCCTAGGTGTTAGTTAGTCCAAGGTTGTAAGGCGTAAAAATGAGAGAGTTAGCAGAGACCAGAGGAGAGGGCTGAAGGAAGGAGGAGGAAGCAAAAGGAGGGAGAGGAAGGGAAAGGGAAGGTAGTAATCCTTAGGTGCCTTACAGCCTCAGCACTTAAAAGGTACTATATTTCAAGCACTAGTTTTATTAAGCAACATATCCAAATGAGGCGAAGAAATGAAACTTGGAGAAATAAGAGAAAAACTGCTAATGAAGTAGAATTTTATGTTAGAAGGTTTAAGTTAAATTTATTAGTGACTTAGTGATTAGATTGACAGGGAAGAGGGCTTTCAAGAGAGGCTTTTGTGAGTTACTATTGCTTCTATGACCCAAGGAAGGAAATCATTTTCCTTTTGAAACTTGGGGCACAGAATTATCTTCTCTATTACCTAATAAGCGAGTATTGCTGACATTTAAAGTTTTTAAAGTTTTACTTTCACTCTGTTCTTTATGATACTGTGAGTAACCATTGTGCCAATTACTTAGATGAGCACTCCAAATCCAGTTTCTCCTCTCTTCCAAAATAGGGAAGGGAAAGTGGGTAATTTTAACCCCAAGGACTGAGATTATAGGTGTGAAGAATGATTCATGGAGTGAGGAGGGCATGGAGAATAGAGCCGGAGGAATACCAACATTTAGGAGGCAGCAGAGGGTCAAGAGCCAGGGAAAGAATGGAGAAGGAGGGACAAGAGGCTGGGAGAAATATGAAGCGAAGCCAGGTGAGGTCAATATTTCAAGGAGGACCAAAAAGGTCAATGAGGAGGACGAAAAAGGTCAATGAGAAGGACCAAAAAGACAGAGGCTGTCACTGGAGATCATAGTAAGCATGACTTCTAGGGGACGCTGTGGGCGGAAAATATACTCTGTTGAGACATGAATTGGAGGAGGCATTGGCTGAGTGGTGCCTGAAGAATGTTCATTAATCATTTACCAGGCAAGCCAAAGCCAAGTAAAATTTTGAAGTGATTTCCCAGTACTTTTCTGTGATACTTTTATTGTTACTTGCCCACCCAAGTGAGAGCACCTTGAGGCCAAAAATCAGCTTAGCTTCAGGCCATAGCCAGGGACAGAGTAGCTAACATTATCAGCTCCTCCCACATTAGACAATATATTAAGAGAGAATGCTTTCCATTATTTCACAACAAAATCCTGGTTACAGGAAGGAGTAAAACTTATCTACCATCTTAAGTTGCAGAAACTAGTAAACAAAAAGCAACCCAATTAGTTAGTGATATGGATATAAGTCACATCCAGATCTTCAGATTTCTTCTGAATTAAGTTTCCCAAACACTAGACTCATCAGCCAAAAACAACACAGCCAAAAACAACTACTCTACTGTGGTAGAACATGTACTTGGATATTATATTTTGGGTTTAATTGATTTCTTTAATTTTTCATTAGCTTGTTTTGTAATATTGGAATAATACTGAATATTGGGGCGCGTGGGTGGCTCAGTGGGTTAAAGCCTCTGCCTTCGGCTCAGGTCATGGTCTCGGGGGTCCTGGGATTGAGCCCCGCATTGGGCTCTCTGCTCGGCAGAGAGCCTACCTCCCCCTCCCTCTGCCTGCCTCTCTGCCTACTTGTGATCCCGTTCTCTGTGTCAAATAAATAAATAAAATCATTAAAAAAAATAATACTGAATATTGTTTTGTGGCCCTTGCTTCTAAATATAATCTGAGAATATTCTCACCTCATGAAATATTTTTATACGATTATTTTTTGACAGATACTTATCCTATGTATATACCATACTTCACTTAAGCATACCCTCTTAGGGGAGGTTTATAGAGTATACTGACTTTTCTTTATTATAAAGAACACATATTGCCTTAATAGAACATTCAAAATAAACAATGGGTTTGAATTTTCATGGCTTAAGGCTCAGAGCGAACAAATATCTGCTATTCTTTATTTTTTTATTTTTAATTAGTTAATTAATCAATTAATTAATTTTGGTGGGCAGCAAAGAAAGGTTTATTGAGAGGTAACAAAGAGATAGTACAAAGCTCCTGAGGAGGGAGGGGACCTAAGAGGGTTGCCCTGTTTTTTATATTTTAAGGATTTATTTATTTATTTGAGGGGGCAGAGAGAGGATGTGCACACATGGGCACATGCATGCAAGCAGGGGGACGGGGCAGAAGGGGAGGGAGAGAGAAAGAGAGAACCATCAGGCTGACTCCCTGCTGAGCACGGAGTCCCACTCAGGGCTGGGTCTCAGGACTGGATCCCAGGATCCTGAGATCATGACCTGAGTTGAAACCAACAGCAGGATGCTCAACTGACTGAGCCACCCAGGCACCCCTATCTTTCTTTGAATAACAATACAGTCAAGTCTGCACAAATGAAGGTGGACAATTTTACCGTCATTCTGAGTTGATGGCAAAATATAGGTCTTCAATATCTTAAATATAAATATTTAAGGCCTAAAATGTAAGTATTTCTTCCCAGATATTATTTTAGCATTTTTCAAAAGTATGATCCATAAAACATTAATCCCAGAGGTTACATTCTGAGATGAGATACATAAAAAAGTTACATATAAAACCAGTAAGTTAGAAAAATACTGTCTATTATGTATTTCTTTTAAAAATATGTATAAGCTCAGAAGGCATAGGATCAGGACAAGTCCCGCAGAAAAGAAATCTATTTACTAATGCTTATCACAGTATTTTTCAAATTTATCAAGCCATGCAACCTCTTACTATATGCTATTAATTACTACCTTTAATTCTATAAAAGCACACTTTGGGAAATTCTAATCTAGGCAACACAGGGAAATGAAAGTTTTTCTGATCAAAATTTTCATTTAACTGCTTAAGAAGACTGACATGTTAACTTTGAAAGAAGGATGAAGATCTTATAAATGCAAAGTACTATCCTTATTACCAGTTAAGATTTTTATCCAGCTAAACAGTGCATGAAGTGTAAAACTGAAGAGAATTCGAACCAACACAGAATTAAGCAGATTGCTACTCTTTAGCAATATATTTGGTATTTAATACTAAATTAACCAAATTGTTTAGCTACATTGCTTTCCAAAAGTTTCTCCTTTAAAAAGAACATGGTGAACCACTTTGATTCAGATTTTTATTCTAACTTGAGCTCTTGGAGCTGCAGTTTCTTCATCGGTAAGATAGGAATCAACAGAATCTATCATGTAGGTTGATACACTGATTCAGTAAAATCATTAATGCAAAGAGTTTATGATGGATCTGACACAAAAATAACACTCAATAAACATGGGTTATTTTTTTTTTAAGATTTTATTTATTTATTTGACAGAGAGAGAGAGAGAGATCACAAGTAGGCAGAGAGGCAGGCAGAGAGAAAAGGGGAAGCAGGCTCCCTGCCAAGCAGAGAGCCTAATGTGGGGCTCCATCCCAGGACCCTGAGATCATGACCTGAGCTGAAGGTGGAGGCTTTAACCCACTGAGCCACCCAGGCACCCCTAACATGGGTTATTTTTAAAGGACATTTTAATTCTATTTTATCCCATAGATCATTTTATTTTTCTGAGCCCTGCCATATATACAGTATAAAACGATATTAATTGTAAAGGCTTTCAAAACTCTTAGCTAAGGCAACAAAACAAAACCAAGCTAAAAATGTTCTCAAATGAAACCAAAGACCTATATTTGAGTGTACATACATATACACAGACACATATATATAACTAATTTATATAAAACATTCATTTTCTAGAATTTTTTTTGTTTCCCTTTGGTAGCTTTGTATCACTCCTATGTTTAAACCTACCAAGGATCTCTGGTGGCCAACGCCCCCCCCCCAGTGATTCATCAGGTGGCTGCCCAACCCAGTGACTGCTCAATCTCCAAATCTGGTCAAGCAAACTCCCCAGGGGGTCAGGGCCTCTCTGTACAGGCTTCTACTGTTTCCCTTAGGGTGAGTGCTTTGTGTAAAAACAGTCAAATGGTAAGTAACATTTTGCATTCAAAGTAGCAACATGGTGCAGTGAGACATAGCATTACTTCTTGAAAGGAACACTGGCTTCCATGTTTGAAAAGCTAGATGCTAATCTAATATCTACCACTGGGGTGCTTGGTGGCTCAGTTGTTAGGCGTCTGCCTTCGGCTCAGGTCATGATCCTGGGGTCCTGGGATCAAGCCCTGCATCAGGCTCCCTGCTCAGAAGGAAACCTGCTTTGCCCTCTTCCACTCCCCCTGCTTATGCTCCCTGTTGTGCTGTCTCTCTCTCTCTGTCAAATAAATAAATAAAATCTTTAAATAATAATATCTACCACTTACCAGCAGTATGACTAGAAATGATTTAATTTCTGAGCCTTAAATATCTCATACACTTAGTCTAAAGAATACTTGTTTTCCTCTCTTTTAGGCCACTCTGATGAACAAATGATATAATATAGTGAAAAATCTTTGATAGCTGCAAATTCAAATATAAATATTAAGGAAGAATATATTATTTCAATTTCACCATAGTGGTTAGGAAGGGCATATGTATACATGCCCCAAAATAACACATTGGAACAGAAAATCTATGACCTATCCAAACTGTGCAGTTGATCACAGAAGATTTGATTGAGAGACTAGAGTGCTTTGGACATTGCCGTAAATGGGAAATCTTTAATGCAACACGGAGATTCACCAATTTTATTTATTTTTCAATAATCTTTTTTCACCCCTTTTATCTGACCATATTTTTTTTCAATTATTCTGAAGAATGTCTAGGACAAAATAAAAGTTAAAAAAGTCTATCATAAGTTTGAATTATTCTAAGAAATTATTATAATTTTTACAGTTATAAATTTTTATATTAATGTATTTTTCTAAAAAATTTCTCTTCTTCATTATCACCTTATTAAAAACAGAAAATCAATAAAAATGTGGGTTTTTTTTCCTGAATTTTCTCTGCTCCTTAATTTCCCCCATTTTATTTTTTAATTAATTTATTTTATTTTTTAAAATATTTTATTTATTTATTTGGCAGAGAGAGAGAGATCACAAATAGGCAGAGAGGTAGGCAGAGAGAGAGAGAGAGGGAAGCAGGCTCCCTGCTGAGCAGAGAGCCCGATGCGGGGCTCGATCCCAGGACCCTGAGATCATGACCTGAGCTGAAGGCAGAGGCTTTAACCCACTGAGCCACCCAGGTGCCCCTAATTTCCCCCATTTTAAAAGCAGCATTCCAGGTTTTTAGCAGATGACATGCTAAGAAAACAAATGGCTAAAATACAGTGGTTAAAGACACTAGCTCCAGAGTCGGACATGATTTGGGTTTTGTAGTTCTGTAAACATAAATAAAATTATCAACTTCTATGAATTGCAATTTTCTTTTCTGTAGCATGGAGATAGTTCAGACTTCCAAGGATTATTTGGAATAGATAAAGAAGCCATGTGACCAAATTTACTGAGTTCTTACTTTGGATGGGTACTTTACATATATTATCTTTAATGCCTAGACAATGTTATAATCCCTAGACAATGTTATAAAACAGCTTCAGTGCCTCTCATTACAGTAAGATTTCAGTAAGTATTTTTAGATAATACTATTTCACAAAAAAGCTGAGCACTTTTCTCAAAGAAAGATTAAGGAATAGTTGTCAGTATAGAGTGGGAAGTTGATGGCCCCTCAGTAGGCTGAACCAGGTCCTAATTATCTTCATTTTAACATAAATGCTAAACTGGCTTTATACTAGCTGTTAAGTCCTTTTTTCATTGAACAGAAATACTCAAAACCCAAACCTTCAAAAGAAAGAAATGCTATGGGACTGAAAAAGTATTCCTTCTTGAATAACTTTTCAAATGCTATCTTTTGTGCTTCCATTCACAAAAATGCTAACATGTACACATATACACACACTTCTTTATTTCAGGGGACACCACGGTGTGTCTCTTTAGTATCTAGTTCCATTCTTCCATCTTAATAGAACTCCCTATCTTTATTTTCTTTGGTTGTTCCAGAATCTGTGCTTCTTCAAATAAACTTTCACAGTCTACTTGAAAAATAATGGTTCTTCAAGAGTAATTTTGAACTATATTCTGTCTAATGGTCTTTTTAAAATTCTATTTTGTCAATTCTCAGTGGGAATAAAAGAAAAAACAATTTTAAGTGTAGAGAAAAGGATAACTTTATGATAGTATTGCCTACATCATGTGGGTTTTGGGACTATTTTTAGAAAGAAGAAGTTTTTAAATTTTTTTCAATTAATTTTTTTAAAGATTTTATTGTTTGATAGAGAGTGCACAAGTAGGGGGACTGGCAGGCAGAGGGAGAAGGAGAAGCCGGCTTCCCGCTGATGCAAGGGTTGATCCCAGGACTCTGGGATCCTGGGATCATGACCTGAGTTGAAGGCAGATGCTTAACCAACTGAGCCAACCCAGGCACCCCTCAACTAATTTTTTAAAAAGATTTTATTTACTTGAGAGAGAGAGCACATGCGAGAAAGGAAGAGGGCAGAGGGAGAGGGAGAAGCAGACTCCCTGCTGAGCAGAGAGCCTGAGGGGCTTGATCCCAGGATCCTAGGACCCTGGAATCCTGACCTGAACTGAAGGCAGATGCTCTACTGACTGAGCCACCCAGGAGCCCCAGGAAGCAAAAGGTTTTTAAGCCATGTTACATTTTTATAACTGAGAGATCAATGAATTGAAAAATAACACATGCTTGGCAATCTCACCTATATCAAGTGGTTATTTATGAATATTTTATGTTAAAAGATGTAGGTTCCAATTCTTTTTTTTTTTTTTAAGATTTTATTTATTTGACAGAGAGAGATCACAATCAGGCAGAGAAGCAGGCAGAGAGAGAGGAGGAAGCAGGCTCCCCGCTAAGCAGAGAGCTGGATGCGGGGGGCTCCATCCCAGGACCCTGAGACCATGACCTAAGCTGAAGGCAGAGGCTTTAACCCACGGAGCCACCCAAACGCCCCTGTAGGTTCCAGTTCTACTTCTCCCACCAGCTAGCTGCATGATCTTGATCTTAATGACCCTTGGTCTCAGTCTCCTCAACTTTGAAAAAAGGACTTTGAAAAAAAGGACTTTGAAAAAAGGACTTGATGATCCCTCCCAAATTTTCCAACTGTCAAATTTTATGAATATTTCCCATTTCCTAATAGTTGGTAGGAAAAAAAGGGAGGATATATGAAATTTTTTAAAAGTGAAAAGCTAAGAAAAGATAATTCAATTTGAGATGTACGATTTCTACGGTAAATATGCCTTTAGTGTTTCCTGGCTATATGTTTACATAATGTAGAAAGCCCCTACGAAGAGCGGAAGAGCAAATAGAGTCCTGGAAGCTATGCCCTAGAAGAGAAATTTCACTGAGTGAGTCAAAGATGTAGTGCTCTGTTAGCTGGTAATTAGTAACACTTGGTGCTTAAACAAAAGGTTCTTAGAGGATACTTAGTAAAAGTAACTTTGCCATAAATATGGTCAAATGTGATCTGAGAAATCCATGTAGCTTATATCATTAAAACTGGAAAATAAAGATTCGGAATTAATATCAAAAGAGAGACGAACTTCAAAATTAAAGCTGAAGCAGAAATGATAAAAATAATTAAGCCTAGTAATAAAAGATCTGCAATTAGCCTGAAATTCTCACTGGAAAAGAGCAGAGAATTTCTATGTAACAAATTAAGAATGTAACACAATGCTACTATCCAGGCACTGAGAAAAATACCAAATAGCAACAATCAGAACAGTAATAATAACGATTTAACTAGTTAACAATTTGAAAAATACGATGAAAGTATGAAGAGTACATTTAAATCTTACCTCAACAAACTAGCTTGTGTTACATATACTTTAATAAGTCTTTTTTTAAGATTTGTTTTCATTTTATTTATTCGAGAGAAAGAGAGAGAGTGCATGAGAGGGGAGAGGTCAGGGAGAGAAGCAGGCTCCCTGTGGAGCAAGGAGCCCGATGTGGGACTCAATCCCGGGACTCCAGGATCATGACCTGAGCCGAAGGCAATTGCTTAACCAACTGAGCCACCCAGGCACCCTATTTTAATAAGTTTTCCTAATGTTGTTTCATTTATGGGGCCCTGCCTCTGTGCAAGCATTGTATTATGAACCACGGGAGATACAAAAAGAAAAAGATGTTATTTCACTTAATGGACTTAGTTCCTGTGAAAACAAACAGGGCATGTCCTGTGTCTATATCTTGGTAAACCTGGCTTGAAAGGTAACATTTTAATTATTTTTTATTTTTATATTTTCAGATTTACAAACGATGGAAATAAAATATACAGGAAATGCTTCATAAATTTATGAAGTTGTTTGTTTTTATTTCCTTTCATGATATTTAAGAACTAATTTCCAGGTAAACTATTTTTTCTTTTTTTTTTTTTTAGATTTATTTATTTATTTTAGAGAGAAAGAGAGAAAGAGAAAGCGCACAAGCAGGAGGGGCAGAGGGAGAAGGAGAGAGAATTTTAAGCAGACTCTGTGCTGAGCATGGAGGCCAATAGGGGGCTCAATCCCACAAACGACCCTTGGATCAAGACCTGAGCAAAACCCAAGTTGGATGCTTAACTGACTGCATCACCCAGGAGCCCCTCAGGTAAACCACCTTAAACCAAGAGTTTGTTCATCATTTCAGATGTTCCTTAATGAAGGTGGCAATCAATATTCAACAATCATGGAATAGTCAGGCATCAGTTTATGTGGCCATTTAACGTGACAAGTATAACATATGTCAATACATGGAAAGAAGCGTATACAGAAAGGTGAAATGAGGGAACAAAAAGCAGCACCTGAAGGATGAAACATGCAGGGATCACAACCACTTAAACACGTGTGATGGGCATCGAGAGAATCATGAACAAAGAGAAAGTTTCTCTGTGTGTAGTATATGATTATTACTATACCACCCTCCTCACGCAAGGAGAGAAAGAGAGCTATTTTCTGGTGGGTATAATGTAGCATTCACAACGATAATTTCCAGGGCTAAAAAAAAAAAAAAAATTCTACATGGAAACTTCTTATTTTCTACTCTTACTATCATGAACCAACCAAACTTTAAAAATATATATATTTTATTTATTTGAGAGAGAGAGAGCATAAAAGAGAGAGAGCGTGAGCACGTGTGTGCACACACAAGCAGGGGGAAGGGGGGGCAGAGGGAGAGGGAGAAGCAGACTCCCTGCCAAGCAGGGAGCCTGAGGCGGGACTCAATCCCAGGACCCTGGGATAAGGGCTAGAAGCTGAAGTCAGACGCTCAACTAACTGCGCCACCCAGGTGCCCACAAACCATCCAAATTTTTAAACAGGTTAGTAAGAGGTGAATTTCACCAGAAAAATATAATGAAATTCAGTGTAGATAGTCTCGAATTTTATTTTATTTTATTAAAAATTTTATTTATTTATTTAGCGCAGAGAGAGCGCGAGTGCATAAGCAGTGGGAGAAGCAGGTTCCCCCTGAGCAAGGAGCCTGATGCGGGACTCAATCCCAGGACCCCAGGATTATGACCTGAGCCATAGGCAAATGCTTAAATGACTGAGCCACCCAGGTGTCCCACTGAATTTTAGATGTAAAGAAAAAAAATTCATTTGAAAGTCCAAAAATTTCATAAGCATAAAAGCCAAAATTTAAAATTCCAAGTATTTGGTATGTAAAATAGGATGCATATTAAAATTTCTATTCCTTATTTAAGTATAATTTTATTTTCTCATTTTTTTAAACTAGTTTCTTTAAGGAACAAAGTACAATGGTACTTCAAAAAATGTAAATTCTTTAAGAGTCATAAAGGTTTTCCAAATGAAAACCAATTGCTTTCCAATTTAAATTTAGACATTTTCAGATTTATATGAACTCGAAAGGAAATAATACATAGACAACTGTTAATTTCCATGTTTTCAAATAAACAGCAATGTCATTCTGCCATCAGCCAGCGTGCTACTTTTCTTCTTTTCTCTTTTAATTTCTATTCATTTTGAGGAAAAGAATACTAAGTTATTATTAAATATGCAACGTATATTATGTAAATTTATGAGTGCCAAGCAATATTACAGAAACAAATGCCCTATGCATTCTTTTGACTTTTAGGTGCCCTCATGCTGCCCCCTGCTGCCCAGTGTCCACACTGCCTGAAAACTGTCCCTAACTTTTCAACTTTTGCTACTTCTCTTTATTCTCCCCATCAAAACTTACCTGGCCAGAGAGCCAGACCATTGAAGTTTTCCTCTACTCAGGGTAATGGGTAAA
>JAPYYJ010003609.1:0-11347 GCA_028533885.1 Nasua narica | reverse complement strand
CTATAAATATATATATTCTTCTCCCAATGTTGGGAGCAGTCAGTGTTCAGAAAATAACTAATTGGATACATGACATTATACAGTTGTCTAAACCCAGAGAATGTACACGCTGAGAAGGAACTCTAATGAAAACTAAACATACATGGGTAACTATGCCATTTCAATATAGGTTCATTAATTGTAACACTTGTACCACTACAGGAAAGGATGTTCATAATGGAGAAAGCTTTGCAGCTATAGGGAAAAAGGGCATATGGGACATCTTTGTACCTTCCATATAATTTTTTCTGTGAACCTAGAACTACTTTAAAAAGCAAAGAAGATAACCATTAGATCAAGACAGTTGATTATATTTTTCAAATCTTCTATATTTTTATTGATATTTGTCTGCTTTATTTAATCAGTTACTGAGAGAAATTAAATTCTCCCATTATGATAACCAGTTTGTCAGTTTCTATTCATATTTTATTTTCATTTTTCTATTTCATTCAACTTACATATTTTGAACCTATGTTTTCAAGTACTTCCAAAATAGAAATTATTAATATCTTTCTGAAAAAGTGACACTTTTATCAACATGTAATAAGCTTCTTTATTTCTAGTAATGCTTTCTACAATGAAGTCTACCTTTTTCTAGTTAATACAGTGAAACCAATTTTCTTCTCTGCTTTATATTTCCTAGTATATCTTTTCCTATTCCTTTACTTTTACTCTTTCTGGGTCCTTATAAACAGCACAAGACACGCTATCTCTTATAAACAGCAAACTGGGATTTTTTTTTTAATCCAGCTTGAAAACATTTGTAAGTTAAGTAGGGTATTTAGGCCATTTGCATTTAATGTAACCGAGGTATTTTTTTACCACCTTATCTTATGTTTCCTCTTTGCCTCAATATTTTCTATGTCCTTGTTTTCTTCTCTTGTTTCTATATTGCTTTCCTGAGGAATTAGTGAGGCTTATTTCTTATTCCTTATTCTATTTTTTCAATATTAGGATAGAAGATACAAACTCTTTCATTCTTTAATGATTACCTTGAAATTTTTATGTGAATAATTTACTGAATTCTAAAGTAAACCAATATCTGCAAAAAAAAAAAAAAAAAAAAACACAAAGACCTCAGTTTTTACTATTATCCCCCTTCCTGATTTATAAATTGTTGTTCAATGATTTAGCTCTATTTTTACTCTCAACCCAATAAACTAGATATTACATTAGACATATGATCCCAACACGTATGAAATCTTTTTGTAATAGTTCCATCTCTTTGTTACTTGATGCTGCATTCTTCAAGGGGAAATTCTTCAAGGATGCCCTCCAGTTTGCTAACTGGTTTATTTCTCTTTAATTATGTCTAATCTGCTGTTTAGCTTATACCACATGCCTAATTTGAGTTATGTAGACTTTTTTATATATAAAAAAATTTCTCTCTTGGTTCTTTTACAAATATTCCTAATTATTTTCAATAAACATGTATTCTTTTGCCATACTTTCTATGGCTTATTTCCTTAGACCATATTATTTTATATTTGGTATGTGAATATTCCAAAATCTCTTTTCTTGAAAGTTTGATTCTTTTCTCTTCCAATGAACTCTTGCTTATGATGACTTACTCTTCATATGTCTTGTGAATTTTTTTTCTGTAAGAACCTTTGAAGTCAGTCTAAAATGTTTTCCTCCAGGGGTCTAAAATGTTTCCTTCTTCCAGGGGTCTGGAGGCACAGCCAATACAGCTGCACACTAGACTAAATTCTCCACAGATTCCACAGGGATTATGATTTCTATCCTCAAATTCATGTAACTATGGGAATGAAATTAGTAATTTCTATAAAGATGTGTTTTCCCCACTCTACCCAGAACTAAGATAAAAACAAATGGTTATTTCCATCATCTGTCTGTGTGATGTGGGCTTCCTCCTAATACATTTATGGGAGACTTAGCTTATTCAAGGGTCTCTGATCTGACCTCTACCCTCCTCAGAGCCAGCCTTTATCCACCCATACATAAGTGTGACCCTCTAAAGTATGACCCACCATGATAAATGCCCCCAGGCAAAGGCCAGATACAATATTTACAACCTGCCTAGACTCATGCTTTCTCATTGTTTCTAGCCTACTATAATTTTCCTTACTTTGCTATTAGCTTAGCCATTTTAAAATATATTTTAATAGGTATTTTTTGTAATTTTTTTTAAAGATTTTTATTTATTTATTTATTTGAGAAAGAGAGAGAGTGAGAGAGAACATGAGAAGGGAGAAGGTCAGAGTGAGAAGCAGACTCCCCTTGGAGCTGGGAGCCCGATGTGGGACTCGATCCCGGGTCTCCAGGATCATGACCTGAGCCAAAGGCAGTCGCCCAACCAACTGAGCCACCCAGGCGCCCTTTTTTGTAATTTTTGATAGGATATATTCTCCAGGTGACTAGTCCATAAGAACACTGAAAATCAAAGTTGGCCCTTTTCAACTGAAGTTCTGAAAGAACTTTGAATTGGCCCCCAAGTATTCCACTGAAAAGTGAGCACTTGTGATTTTGAACACTGCCTATTTTAACAGGGAAATTCTAGAACACCAGCCTTTGTTCTTTCAAGGACTGACTTGATAAGCGTTGGATTGGTTTTGCTGCTTTATCTATGAAAAGCAATTACCAGATGTCTCGCTTTCAACAAACCTCATTTTTACTTCACTCTGTATAGTGGAAGCATCATTTATCCTATTTACAAATATGGGTAACAAAATAGCAGAATACATGGGTCACCGTGAGAAGCTGGACATCAAATCCATAAGTGGAGATGAATGGAATGGAGTCTAGTCATTGCTTTCATAGTCCTTTGCTCTTCCTGTGCAGGCTGCATAGTCCTACACAAATTAGGAACTAGTTTGTTTGTAAATAAAAACTGTACTCAGAAGATCTTAGGCTTATCACATTGGTGTCTGGCAAAAATTCTAATAGAGGTCCTGGAAAAACATTCTGCACATAAATGTGGAGATGAATGTTCCATCTTAAAAAGAAAAAAAACGGTGTGGGGGGTGCTTATTAATGCTGATGCTAGTAACAAGGAGGTTAAGACGAATCTGATCATTTTTCCAGACTTGCATCAATGCTCTTGAAAAATGAGCAACAACGAAACAGCTCTGTCATACCTCTGTGTCTTGAAATTGTCACACATCCATAATAGTTCTTATTGCACCAGCCTGATAACATCTTCTAAGGGATTTGTCTGTCTTCACTAAAGCACAAATAAACGGATGATTGGAAAGGGCACATTTTAATCAAAGTTGAATGCTCACACTCTGAGACAAGGGCAGCAATAAGAAAAAGAAAAATTAAATCACAATATCACAAGGTCAGTTTAGCAAGAATCTCTTGATGCCTGATGTCTGTCTCTTCATAGTAGTTTTTCTTTCTTTTTTTTTTTTTTTCCCCAAATTTGTTTTGCTCAGCCGGGAGCCTGCTTCCCCCCTCTCTCTCTCTCTCTTTTTTTTTTTTTTATTTGTTTATTAGAGAGAGAGACTGAGAATGAGAGGAGAGAAGGTCAGAGGGAGAAGCAGACTTCCCGCAGAGCCGGGAGTCCGATGTGGGACTCGATCCGGGGACTCCGGGATCGTGACCTGAACCGAAGGCAGTTGCTCAACCAACTGAGCCACCCAGGCGCCCCTCCCCCTCTCTCTCTGCCTGCCTCTCTGCCTACTTGTGATCTCTCTCTGTATCAAATAAATAAATAAAATCTTAAAAAAAAAAGAAAAAAAAAAAAAGAAAAAGAAAAATTAGTGTGTTTCTCCTTGATGTCTCAGGAATTTAGTAAACATCCACTATCATTCTCATATATTTTGTTCCCAGAATGTGCTCAGTCCAGTTCCCTACAACTCTGAGGGTTGCCTTGGGAAAGATAACAGAACTCGGCAGGGACTTACAGGCAGACTCCAAGGGCCCTAACAGAGCAATGTGAAGGGTCTCCCAGCGCCCCCCTCAAGCTGTGTCCGTGGGGTCACGACTGGAGCTCAGCTCTTTCTCAGTATTGCAGCATTTACCCAGAGTACCACACATTCATAAGGGGGTCCAGATTCAACCCCACACCAAAAAGGTCAGAATCTTGCTAGGGGCTAAGCAGACACAAGGTGCAAGTAATAAGATAAAGATTAAGAAGCTGCCTCTACTTTTCTCATCGAGTTGCCTCTCAATTCCTTGAAAATCAACGCCAAGCCAGTCTCAAATCCATTCATCTCATCAAGTGATTGGCTCTGGGGCCTTTGTCCTGACACTACTTTTGTAATAAGGTCAAGATCACCATTCCAGGTTCTATTACTGACTCTACCCTTGGATATTTCAAAGTGGCACTTACAGAAAATATGAACCTCTCTCTCCTGCTTAAAATAGATGACCTCAACTAGCACAACTTTGATGTGTTTTTACAATGAAGGACCCCCTTCCCATCATGGGTAAGGATGTGAAGCCTCACCTTACTCTCCTACAGCAAACTCACCATCCTTGAACAGGATGACAAATAAAACCAAAAAAAAAAAAAAAAATGTCTCCGACCAATCATACCATATTCATAGGGACAAAATCCTAAGTGACATTTTATGTGGACACTGAGTCAAAATAAAAGACCATGGATGAAAAGACATTGCAAGCCAAATCTTCATCATTACTTCCTTGGAAGGTCTAGGATTCTGGGAAAAAGCCTAAGAGTATCTATTTGAATTCCTGTTTGGCACTGGGTTCCTCCACTCCTGAAGTTATGGGAAATGAGCTCCCTCAGTAAATAATCTGTTCATTTCCCTTATCTGTTGTATCACTGCCTCTAAAAATCAGCTGTAAGCTCCAAATCATCCAATCGGGGAGCACTCCAACTGCTCTTGCTCTGCATGGTGGAAGGCAACAACCATAGAGAGGTGCCCTCGCTGCTGTTCAACTTCTTCATCCTTCCTAACATTCCATCATTTCACCAGAGATCTGCAAGCAGGAAGACCAGCATGGATATCTGCAAATGTGTAGGCAGATTCAGCAACTCACCCCAGTAAGCACCTGATAACGTCTACAGGCTTCTGTGGCTCTCATACTGCGGACTCTGAGTCGGCTACAACCAGCCTCTACAGAACATTCGATATGACAGTGAGGAAAAGGGAGATTCGTTCAGGCATGGAGACTGAAGACTGGCTCCAAAGACACCACTGGTAGAGGAAGAAAGAAGCAGAGGAATACAGGGCAATGTCTTCTGAAAGACAGGTTTCCTAATCAACTTTTTAATTTAAAAAAACTTTATGACGACTTTCAGAACAGTTGAAAACGGGAAAAAGCAGTCACCCATAATTGCAAAGCTTAATGATATCTCCCTGCTGAATTAAATTCCTAGGATTTGTCCTTATGGATCTAGTTTCCCACGTAGTCATTACCATTAGGAACATACACTATGTCCAAGTCTTACTGTCATTTCTTCACCTCCCCATACACGATCTTCATTTTCCCTGACTATGTCTTCTAAAACTTTCTCTCTGGGCCATTTTCTCCAGACACAATATGCACCTTGGCTATACACTTGTTTCATGGCCTAGGCTTCCTCTGGAATTAGTCAATTCAAAGGACTCTCAACAAACTACAGAATGTGTGCTCTTGTCACTCTTGTTATCAGTGCCCCCTGTCCTTTTTCTCTGCCTCTTCCTGCCTCTTACCTTCCCACTCTGCACTAGGCCAGGACCGCTTACTCCTAGAAGAGGAAAAGAATGACTCTTTCTCCCCGGTAGGAAGAAAAACAATTTTTGTTCTGCTATGGTTAAAACTATGTTATCTCCTTAGCTTCCAGAAGTTTCTTTAAAAGGACTTCTCCTTCTTTTCCCTGAAATTGAAATAAGTACTGCAAACTGCCTTTCCTGTTTCCCACTGCAAATACTTTGCAGCAATTATACAGCAGGGCAAGAGAACTTTCTGCTCCTGATTATGGCTACACCTGTGAGAGATCTCATTATTGTAATTAGTCAAATACTTCCTACCAGTACATACCAGTTAAACTTGTATTATAGAGAAACTTTAAGGAAATAAGGATTAACCCTTTGAGACTCATATGATGCTTGCTTTGAGTCATAATTAAAAGAATCATGCACACTGAGAAGCATATATGAGTCACAATACCAATGCACAAAATATTGGGGTTTTTTCTTTAATAAAATTATATCTGACTCTAAGGTCCAGTCATTAGAATGATAAGATCTTTGATCTCTCTTGTTATTGTTGTGTGTATGGTGTTTTTGATTTGGGGGGTTTTTTTGGGTTTGGGAGGGGTTTTCTTGTTTTTTGGCTTTTGGTTTTTTTGGAGGTGGGGGAAAGGGCTATTTCCTTAGGACAAACTCAAACTCAGAAGAACCTCTGGGAAACCCAAAATATGAGGGAGAATTCTGACCCTTAGGCCACTGTGACCATTGTATCAATTTCCTACTACCATTATAACAGAGGACCACAAGCTTAGTGGATTAAAACAACACAAATTTATTATCTTACAAGTTTGGAGGTCAGAAGGCCAGAATGGGTCCCAAAGCCAAAATCAAGGTGTTGGTGGGGCTGTATTACTTTAGGAGGCCTTTCCTTGCCTTCTGCAGCTCCTAGAGGCTGCCCATGCCCTCTGGCTCAAGGCCCTCTTCTACCTTCAAAGCCAGTAATCTCATCACTCCTACCTTTGTTTCTGTCCTTACATCTCTGCCACTGCCTCTCCTGCTTCCTTCCTTCCCTCATTAGGACCCTTGTGATGACATTAGACCCACCCAGATAAATCCAACATCAACACCCCATCTCAAGATCCTTTACCAATCATATCTGTAAAGTCCCTTTTGCCATGTAAAATATCACAGTCACAGATTAATGGGACATGGGCATCTTTGTCACCTTCTACTACGATACCACTGCTGACATTCACTCCCCTCTACCCATCAGACATTGCTATCCTAGTTGTCCACAGAAGCCCTTCGTCATGACTCCCTCAACTCAAAAGGCCCTTCATCATGATTCCTTCTACTCAAAATCAGCCTCAGATCCCGTCATCAGTAGCCCACCACTGGGTCTGGAACCATCCTTAAGCCACTGGCCTAGTGGGGGCCCTGCCGCACACAGGGCTTATATCTCTGTCACTCATGGATCCTCCAAACCCATCTCTTTCCCCGTCTCAGAAAAGCTATCTCTCTGTTGTGCTGGGCTGTCTTCCTCCTCCATAACCGCCAACATGAGCCCCAATGACCCTTTGCAAAAGCCCTTCACATCCCTCAAAATCCTGTGTGAGGGATTGTCCTCAGATGCTTGGTAACTTCTGATGTGGCAGTAAAACAGAAAAGTTTTGCATGGAGCACTGGCTGTGGTGCATGAACAATCAATCTTCTAACACTGAAAAAATAAAATAAACATATTTGGGGGGAAAAAAATCTATACGACAAGAGCATAGACTCAGGCTCACTGACGGTTGTCCTCCCTCTTGAGAGTTAAAAAAGTAAAAATAATTCCTTTTGTTTTATATCTTCCACAGGTATGAGAAAAAAAGATGTAAGAAATTTTTGATAAAATTTTTATGTTTCATCCATAGGAAAAAAATTCCTAAGGCAAAAGTGAACAAGGGCAAAGTATTAGAAACAGGTATGACTAAGCAAGAAGAGCAGATAGAACAGAGTTAGGAGAATTTCATTCAGTCCATTTTCAACTAAATACAAAAAAAAAAAAAAAAAACATTATAACACTGATATTGGAGACAATCAGAGGCAGTCCACAGTAGAAGAGAATTTTTACTTAATATTTAATCATAATTCCAGTCTTGTCCAATAGCACTTTTCTGAACCTTTAAGATTTCTCTCTTTTTTTACTTTTTTTTTTTTTTTTACAATGGGGCTCTACTCCTGTTGGAAATGCTATGAAAAACACTGGGAAACAAAGAAGTTGGGAAAGGAAAGGAAGTGAACAATTTAACAGAAAAATAATTCTTTTGTAAACCAGTCTTACGAAATACAGAACTAAACCTATCACATCTTTGAAACTGTACTGTTTCTTTTAGGAATGCAGAAACTGAAGTACACATCCAAAGAGCTAATTAAGCCTGAGAGAGAAAGGCACAAAAGCTTAATCTCCGGTTCTCAAAGGTTCCAGTTCCATCATAGAAGCTTTACTTATAGTAGCTAAGAACTGGAAATAACCCACAGATGTGACAACAGATAAATAAATTGTGATATTTTCATGCAACTGAATACTATTCAGCAATAAAAATGAAAACTACAATATGGATGACTCTCCTATGCACGCTGAATGAAAGAAGCTAGATTCTGGGGACTGCATATTGTTACGATTCATATCTTCTAAATAGGCAAAAGTAATATGTGGTGAGAGAAGACATAACAGTGGTTATCACTAGAAAATGGGAACGGACAGCAGGATTTCAGGCAACAAGTAAGGTTCTATAAATTTTTCTGAATAATGGTCACTCTGGTATATTCACTGTCTGAAACTTTTTTGAGCAGTAGACTCAAAAATGGGTGCTCTTTATACTACATATGTTACATTTTTAAACTTAAAACAAGTCTACAATAAAAGAAAACAAAAAGATAATTTGAAAGAACAAAGTGTTCATTAGATTTAGCAAAAGAGAAGTTACCTTTATGTGAGAGCAGTTTTGTGGTGAAGTGCAGGGTGGGGAGATTCAAATGGGCGCAGGCATGAAAGAGACATGAGAGCATTGAGAAAATACTTTCCCTGAAGTGTGTAAATGGGAGGAGAGAAACAGGAAACATATATACATATAATCTGCTTAGGAGGGAAGTGACTAAAGCATCTTATGCTGATGGGAAAAATTTAACAGAGAAAAAGATATTGAAGATAGAGTACAGAGGGAAGGGATGAACAGAATAAAATACCTCAGACTATAGGAAGAGATGAGACTCAAAGGGTAGAAAAAACTTTGGCCTATGAAGAGAGATACCAGTTACATGGAAACAAAAGAAGAGTAAAACAACATGGGAATATGTATAGGTAAACTGATAATTTATTTATTGTGTTTTCTGTTTTATTTCTTTGGGTCGTTTTTGCTTTTGCTATTTCCAACAGTTTAAATAGTACCCAATTGGGGGTGGCTCAGTCAGTTAAGGGTCTGACTCTTGGTTTCAGCTCAGGTCATGATCTCACAGTCCTGAGATTGAGCCCCAAGTCGGGCTCTCTTCCCAGTGCAGAATCTGCTTGAGATTCTCTCCCTCTCCCTCAAGCTCTCTCCCTGTCTCCCTATAATATATAAATATTTTTAAAATAAATAAATAAATAAGTAAACTGTACCCAAATGGTGGCTTCTCTTTTTCTGTGGGAGACAGATCATCATTTAAGTAATGGACACAGACAGTAGACCCTGAAAGGATTAATAAAGGTTTAAGAGAGGGGAAAGGAAACTGGTTAGATAAATATAGCAAAATCGCTAGGCTGTTTTGAGGGGCCCATGTTATAAAGGCACCAAATCTCCTCCTGGATTTTCTGTCTTGATACTCCTAGGATGTACTTTGTTCAATGAAGTAGGCAGGATAGCAGGGTAATTTTCTCTTTTAAACATGTTTTGTCATGGTTCTCAACACATGTATTGAATAATTCATCCTTTGCCCACTGCTTCTAAACTATAAGATAAGCATTTATACACTTAGAAGTGCCTCTGGACTTTCTATTCTAATCCTTTGATCTGACTTTCTATTCAAGCTCTAGTAAATTATTTAGAGATACTGCTTTATAATATATTAATATGTGGTGAGACATGGATCTCTTAATCATTTTTTTTTGCACTGCTCTTCCAGTTTATGGTATGAAATAAGAATCCATACATCTAATTTTCAATGATGATAAGAAGTTTTGTCCTGTTTGTTTATCTTGGATCACTTCCATGGGAATTTGACAACAGTGGTATTATACATATGAGCTCTTGATCTCAATTCATTTCCTTTTAATATGAACTCACTGTTGGACAAAATTTTGTGTTTCTAATTTACTTCAGTATTTTTAACTTCCAAAAGATCATTCTGGTTGGTCATCTCTTGCCTTCCAATTTGCAGTTGAGCTTAGTCACTTAAAAATGTCTTATTTCTGCTTGATCAACATAAAACACTGAAGCTTATAAAATAACAGTAATTTGGGTTTTTCCTCTTTGTTACTTTGCCTGACTTGATTCTTCCATATAAACTTCCATATTCTTTCAGAACATCTCTGCCAAGTTCCAATAAATCTAGCTGGTATTTTACTGAATTTATCATGTACATTAATTTGGGAAGGATGAACATCTTTCCCACATTGATTTCCCTCATCTTGAATATGGTACATCTTTCATCTTCCCCCAACAGGGATCTTGCCTAGTTTTTATTTAGATTAATCTTATTTCATATTTTCATTCATGCTGTGAAGTATACTTTAACCAATTAGTTCACATGTCTGAGCATCAGCATTACCTGTGGAGCTCCTCAAAAATATAGAGCCCAAACCCTAACTCTGCTGATTCTAATTTAATAAGTAGGGATGATTAGTGACCATATCCTTTTTCTTACAAGTAACTGTGATGTACAGCCAAGATTAAGAACATATGAAAAATATAGAAAAATAGAAAGTGGGTTTTATAATGCTTTCCATAATGACTTTTCCAACTTGATTTTTTAAAAATAGTATTGTATCTAATTTTCACTTATGTATTTTTACCCTTAACATTTGTCCCTTCTGTTAAATAAAATGTCTTTTAAATGCCAATTTACTACCTGCATTATATTCTATCTTATGGATAAATGTAGCACAATTTACTTAACTATTCTCTATGTTTTCCCTCATTTTGTTATGAGCTTGTACAACATTATCTCTGTTTGGGTCAATAAAGGAAACAAAAGTAAATATCCCAAAATCCTAAATATTTCATTATTTTTCACTAAAATGTTCAAGCATCGACATCTCTGTTGAACTCATAGTCTTTACCATGTGACCTAGATGATGTTACAACAAATTAAAGTCTACACTATACCGTTAGTTTTACTTCCTAAAATCCATACCAGTGTAGATACACTTAATGAAATAGTCCTTGTTGCTAAAATGAAGCAGAAACTCTGATATAACTGATATAAACTTAAGTAAATACTAGAGAAAGGTTTACTGGTATAATAATATGGATTGGATGTTTCCATTTATGGTTTATAACAAAATCATGCAAATATCGTGCTATGAAATCTAATGGAAAGACCCTAGAGGAGAACATAGGCAGTAACCTCTATGACATTAGCCACAGCAACTTCTTTCAGGACATGTCTTTAAAGGCAAAGGAAACACAAGCAAAAATGAACTTTTGGGACTTCATCAAGATAAAAAGCTTCTGCACAGCAAA
>JAPYYJ010003608.1:0-11347 GCA_028533885.1 Nasua narica | reverse complement strand
AGTTATTACATCTAGCTAATTATCTAGTTAGAATCTCCTGTAAGAAGGGTTGAAGATGTTACATGACACAGAGACCAAAAAAAATGTTATCTCCCTAAATACAGTGGAGTGAGCAGGCAGGTACAATCCAGAAACAGCATTCTGGTTTTCTCTTTTTTGCAACAGAGATAAGATTAAGGGAAGAACAAGGCTTAAGATCTTGTGGGTATTTGGTATATAATTGTTGCTGATTTCCCTATCGACCTCATCTCCCAGGTCTCCTTTTTCTTTTATTACCCTGTCCTAAGGGAGTTAACCTTTTCAGCGGCCTTCAAGGAACCTGCTTTCCAGCACTGGCTCCCAGTCATGGGAGAGAACGCTTCCTCCTTTGCTTCTCCTGGTCTACCTCGAACAGACTCTCCCTGCCTGAGCCTCTCCGTGTTAAAGCTTCTAATACCAAGGTTACTCGGGAGTGAGCGCTTTCTCAACACGGTCTTGGAAGGTGGGTTACTATTCTGGCAGAAGGGAGAGGGCAGTGGGATTTGTTCTGAGTAAGATGGTTATGCAAAATGCGAGGAGGAAGAGGAAGCCGATAGGGGATTGGTGAGTCAGAGGAGAAAAATACAACTTGGCTCACAGTGAGCCTCTCTAAAGCGGTGGAGAAACCCAAGCTATTATCAAGGTAAGAAAAGAGTTTTCTCTATACACACCTCCGCAGCGGGGCCATTGTCCCAGGGATCCTGGGGTGGAGTATCAGAAAACCTCCTAAGGATTTTAACGGCAATGGCAGAGAAGGGGGGTAGTGCAGGGGGGCTTAATTAGAGTCACCTGGAAAATCTCCCTGAAAAAGCATAAGCCACTTGCCAGTAGCTCCCTCATCTCCACCCAGGCCCATCTCTCAAAGGATCTGAAAAAGCAGAAAATGCCAGTAGGGCTGTCCTGAAAAGATGTTCTGTAGATGGTCTCCTGGTGCATCTAACTTCCTCCGATCTTGGCTTCTGAGTTGAAGTTTCTATACTTCCTGTGGCTTCTCTGCTCAGGTGCTAGAGAATGGCGGACGGGAGGTGGAGGGAGCTGTAGGTTTTCTCTAGCTCAGGCGAGGTGTGATGTGATCCTTGATTGCTCTCAGCCCTGAGACTCAACAGACCTGGGGGCTATTTAGGGCTATTTCCACCATAGGGTCCATCAGTGACGGTTTGGTTTACTTATTCTGAAAAACGAGTGTGTGGATTATTAGTGTCCTGTATATCTAACTGGAGAGCTGTCATGATTGTGGCTGAATGGGCCTTCAAAGTTGTGGAGTGCTACTCAGACGTAAAAGAAGATTTAGTTTCGAGGCCGGCACATCAGCCGAAGTAGAAGAGACTTTTGTCTTGTAGGGTCTCAGACCAGTCTAGAACTTCTAGTTGAAGGCGAAATACATTTATATGTGCAACATAAAACTATGTTGTCCTACCTTCCTTACCGCATCAATGAGGGCACCTCAAGCACTAAAAGATGATGTTATTTGGTCATCATTCGGTAAATGTTGCAGGCGCTATTTTTGGCACACTGGAGATGGAGCAGTGATTAGGACCCAGGTCCAACCCTCCAGGCACTTTCAGTCTAGTCATAGGGTCAGCTTTGCCCAGGTGCTTATTCCCGTGGTTTTCCAGGTCTACAGGGGTATGCCTGGATTTCGGTTTCTCCGATCCAGCTCTGAACTCTCGGTTTGTGGAAAATATCTTCTGCTGTCTGTAATTTTGGGTTAAGGAAGCATAATCTCACTGGGGAATCTAAGTTAGGAATGTGCCGGTGGCTGGAATCCAGGGCTCTCTAAATTGCTGCCTGTTATTTTTTTCCCTTAGAATTCCTCATTTTGTTTCTTTTTTTTTTTTTTTAATTTGATTTATTTATTTGACAGAGAGAGAGAGCACAAGCAGGGAGAGCGGCAGACAGAGGGAGAGGGAAAGGCAAGCTCCCCACTGAGCAGGGAGCCGATGCGGGGCTGGATCCCAGGACACTGAGATCATGACCTGAGCTGAAGGCAGATGCTTAACCAACAGAGCCACCCAGGCACCCCCACTCATTTTGTTTCTAAAAAACTACACAGTACCCATTTGGGGGGTCATCCATAATTCAGCCCTTGGTCATCAGGCTGCCGGGTGAGGTCATGTTGATGATGGTGATGTTTTTTAAGAACAATACCACTCACCCCTCATTGGCACAATCTGTTTTTAAATTATTGGGGGGGGGCAGTGATGACAGGACATACTGAGGGTTTTCTCTTTTCTCTTTTCCTAACTGAGCTGGTTAGACAAGAGAAGTAGTCTGAGTGGTCTTGTGCCTTGAAATATGCTTTTCTTTCTTTCTTTCTTTCTTTTCTTTTCTTTTCTTTTTCTTTCAAGATTTAGTCATTTTGAGGGGCTCCTGGGTGGCTCAGTGGGTTGGAACCTCTGCCTTCGGCTCAGGTCATGGTCTCAGGGTCCTGGGATCGAGCCCCGCATCGGGATCTCTGCTCAGCGGGGAGCCTGCTCCCCCCACCCCCGCCTGCCTCTCTGCCTGCGTGTGATCTCTCTCTGTGTCAAATAAATAAAATCTTAAAAAAAAAAGATTTAGTTATTTTTTAAGATTTATTTACTTATTTAGGGAGAGGGTGAGAGAGAGAGAGAGAAGCAGACTCCCCGCTGAGCAGGGCTGATCTCACAACCCTGAGACCACAACCTGAGCCGAAATCAAGAGTCAGATATGCTCAACCGACTGAGCCACCCAGATGCCCTGCTTCTATTTCTTACTAATTAAAAAAATAATAATGTTCATTTTTTTCCTAGCTTTCATTAATACATACTGACTATAGAAACCTTTTTTTTTTTTTTGAGTAAGGTTAACTGTGCCATACGATCAAACCTATGCCTCTAACTTTACTAATATTTTGCTCCATACAATTGAGATCCTTTTGGTTCTGTGCTCAATATTCAACAGAATCACCTAAATTTTAGTAACTGATACTACAGAGACACCCATGTGCATTTTAAAAAGGTCAAGTTGCTGTTTCTCAATGGATCTCATTCAGTTATCTGCTTTCTAGCCATGATTATTCCTCTTCCTATGTTCAACTATTGATTTAGTCAATAAGTATTTAAAGAGCCTTAATCGCTTACAAGTTTCATGTACCTATAAATAAGATAAGACATAATATTTACCCTTAAGTTATAGCAGCCCAGTGGTAGAAACATTCTTCCACAGCTATTTACTATAGAGTGAGAGATGGATGCTACTCAAAAGTTTAGAAAACAACTAAATCTTGAGAGGAAGGGCTTCTAAATAACAGGAAAGAACTGAAAGGGAAATCTGGAGCGTAAAGTGCTGTAAAAGCAAACAGGGGACTGACAGGGGATCAAAGACCAGACCATGAAGGCCCCTGGGTATAAGACTTGGGGATTTTGATTTAATCCTGTATGTGCTGGAAAGTTACTGCAGGGTTTCAGGGAGGGGACTGATAGACTTGCACTTTAGAAAAGACAGTTTTTGGCAGCAGTGGTTGATGGGGAATTTGAGAGACTGAAGAGAGAGGCTACTTACTATCAAAGGCCAGGCCAGAGAAGAGCACACTGGGGATTCTGACAACAGGGAGGGGGGGCGGGATGCAAACTTGCAACTCAACAGCCAGAAAAGAACATGGGGAAGGTGGACTAGGGACTCTGAAATGGAGTCCTGTCACACACTTCTCACAACCGCTTACCAACTCCAAGGACTACAAAGAAGGTGAGTGCAGGACAAGGGGAGAGGTGGAAGTTAGGTTAGAGAAGACTGCCATAAAAAACCCAATTTGCCCTTTCTTCATGGAGGTACATTTGCTCACTTCTCCCAGGCCCTCAAGAGTATTCATCTCTACTGCTGATTACAATCTCTGCAAACACGAGCTTTGCCTGTGGTATTTTTTGGCTGTTCTGGCTAGCCCCATCATGGGTTGCCTAGATCCAGGAAGTACCTAGATCCTGGGGACAAGAGATGGGACTCACTTTACAAAAGCATATTTTCTTCCGGGCCAGGGTGAGTGCTCATGGTAAAAATAAGCAGAGAAGGAAATCAAAGGGTTTCCATGGGAATTCCTGAGAACCATGAACAACTGAAGCCTGAGGATAACTGGGGACAGAGTCAGAAGGCCTGGCTCCAGCTCTAGGAGAGAATGGGCATGAGGCCAGGAGCTACTGGTAGGCAAGGAGGAGTTAGAGCCATTGATCCTGCTCAGGGCACTGAGCTGGCTCAAAGCCAGGATTAGGGAGAGAGTATAATTTTGAAAGATCTACATTCCTAATCCTTAAGAAATTTTAGCTTCTTTTGGAGTTGATTACAGTCCCTGCATATAAAATTCTATCATGGTTTCCTTATAAATGTGCACAGGTCAAGCCCTTCTCTTCTTTACTTTTCTCTCTCTTTTGCTCTGTTGTTTCCTATCTTTGTTCCAAAATTTTCCAGATACTCACGTTGCCTTTGGGAGAGGATCTCTTGCTAAAGTCATTTCCTCAGTCTTTGGGAGGTAGGGGTAGAGGAGGCCAATCTTGGGCCATTATTAATAATGTCCTAGTTTCTAATCGTTTCCTCTTGGGCTTGAGTTTGAAAGACCTAAGAGCATATCTTAGCTTCTCCTGTTCTAACTTTCAGGGCAAAGGAAGGAATTACCACTCACTGACATTTCCTTGGCATATAGCAAAGTAATTTTGGCCATGAAGGAGAGATGATCCTCACTGGACCGTTTTGGCAATAAGGAGGAAATACATTGTTGTAATGAATGGAAGAGAAGAGTTTCTATGCCACTGCACAAGGTTTGGCTTGGGTCAGTACACACTTCCCAGAAGATTCAGGGAACTTCCAAGGGAAGCATGTTCTACCTCTTCAGGAAGCAAGCTATAAACTTGCTTTTATATTTATATATTCCTCCTTGAAACTCTACACCCCAGAATTTCTGCAGCTCTGGATATAATGAATGCTTTATGACGAGTATGAAGGCCACCCAGGTGATAGACAGCAAAGCTACACGCGCGTGTATTTTTTGACTCCGCAATTCCCCTCCTGGGGATTTAGCTTACATACATGTGTAATGATGTAGAAACATCAGGGTGTTTTTGAAATGGCAAAAGAGCTGGAAATAAGCCAAAAGTCCAGCAATGAAGAAACTAAATAAATTGTAGTCTATCTGTATAACAGAACTCTATGTAGTGGTAAAACAGAGTGAGGAAATGCTTTATGTGCTACCACGGAAAGCTCACCAAGACATACCGTAAAGTTGAAAAAGCAAGGTGTGTACAATTTGCTACTTTTTCTGTTATAAAGAGAGGGAAAATTAAGACTACATGTACATGTGAATTTTCTTGGGTGTGTAGAAAGCAACTGAAAAGACACATAAAAGACGAACCCAGTTGCTACCTGGGGCAAGGTGGGAAACGGGCAGACGGGGGACATGTACTGAAGTAGACTTTCTCTGTATAGTAACGACGAAACACCAGCTAGCAGATTCATCCTAGCCGTGAGCACAGAGGAGGTTACTGATTTATCAGCTGGTAAAATTCTTAGGTGTTCTTTCCCCCAGAAAAATACTGTGACCCGTCATTAAGGTATATCATTAACCCTATTTACAAAGAGCTCTAGAATTTTTCTAATTTATGACTATAGTACTCCCCCCACACGCACCTATTAAAGACTTGCAGTGTGACAGGCTAGACTCAGGCTGGTAAGCACTCCCCGTACGTCCTGCATGCATGCAAGACTGTAGGAAGCCTTATTTTATTTATTTATTTTTAAAGATTTTATTTCTTTATTTGACAGAGAGAGAGAGAGCACAAGCAGGGGGAGAGGCAAGCAGAGGGAGAGGGAGAAGCAACTCACTAAGCCCAAGGCAGATGTTTAACCGACTGAGCCACCCAGGCACTCTTTGAAATGTATTTTCTTTGTTAAACCTGGAAGGAAAAATATCTTGGGTATATAATGATATGCAAATTAGCACCTTGTGGATGCCTGGCTGGCTCAGTCAGTAGAGCACAGGACCTTTAATCTCGGGATTGTGAGTAAGAGCCCCACGTTGGGTATGCAGATTATTCAAAAACAAAATGTTTTTTAAAAACTAGCACCTTGCTACTATTAATATTTTATACTGTGTGAAACAGCTATTCTATTCTCTCTCTCAATAGTTGTTTGTGCTAGGAAGTCACCCACAATGACCCAGATTCATCTTAACCCTTAAAGAACCCTTAACCTTAAACCCATAAAAAAAAAACAACAACAAAAACAAAAACCCTCAGAATAACATTCTAGCATGGCACTGGGAACCATGTTCTTTTCAGCCTTGATTACAAAGGGAGTAAGTTGAGGGTTGCCACCAGTCTGTATGAGCCTTAGTATGAATTATTAAGTAGAATTCATTTCTCTAGATATTTTTTTAAAGATTTTATTTATTTATTTATTTATTTATTTATTTCGAGGGAGTGCACAAGCAGGGGGGAGGGGCAGAAGGAGAGGGAGAGAGAGAATCCTAAGCAGACTCCCTACTGAGCATGGAGCCTGACACGGGGCCCAATCCCAGGACCCTGAGATCATGACCTGAGCCAGAATCAAGAGTTAGCCGCTTGGGGCGCCTGGGTGCGTCAGTGGGTTAAAGCCCCTTCCTTCGGCTCGGGTCTGACTGGGGATCCAGCCCCCAGTCAGACTCTGTGCTCAGTGGGGAGCCTGCTTCCCCCGCCTCTCTCTCTGCCTGCCTCTCTGCCTACTTGTGATCTCTCTCTCTGTCAAATAAATAAATAAAATCTTTAACAAAAAAAAAAAAAAGAGTTGGCTGCTTAACTGAGCACCCAGGCGCCCTTCTCTAGATGTTTAACAACTAACAACTGGAAAATCATCCTAATATTCTTATTCTGTTGGACCAAAATACTTTACTGTCAACACTAGAACATGTTTTAATAAGAAATATCTTAAAATTTTGATGAGACGGCATTTCCTAGGGTTGTGTTGTACATAACCTGGCCATCTGCACTCAGATGCCCTGATTGGATTGTGTCAAGCAGTTAAGCATTCCCCAGAGCAGCAGCACAGTGGCTAACGGGCCACAGGCATCACTACTGCAGCTCTTAGCGTGACTTGCCACACTCCCATAGAGTCAGCTGTTAAGGAGACAACAATTCAAGCTAAATAGATTCAGACAGTTTCTGAGCTGCACAGATGTAAGGTCAGCACTGGGTCAATTCCTCCTGTCCCTAAACCCACAGGATGATGCCAAACCAGAGGGGACAAGATGACAGGGCAACTGGCTCTGCCACTGAGGAGACAACTCCAAACAGTTTTATAACCTGCAACCATATCCTTCAGGGGATTGAGGCCTGTGCTTGCTCGAGATGAAGGAAGGTAATGAGAAATGGCCTAAGGCAATCTCCCTCAAGACAGGGGAGATGGGTGAACAGTGGCCTGGACATAGTTCCTCCCAAATCAGCTTATTTCCCTTAGTTTCAGAAGGAATCACAGAGCATTCAACCAAAATTTGGTCAGACTGTGGTTAAGCTTTGCTTAAGTGGCCTGTGTGGAGACACGCATGTCACCAAGGTGTCAGGGTGGAGCTATTCCTCTAAGTCGATGAAATATGGCTACATTCAGGCATGGCTGGTAGCTCACTGGACAAGAAGACCAGGAGGGAGGAAGTAAAGAGCCTAAGATAAATAGAACTTGTTGACACACTAACTGCAAGGGATGGGTACTGATTCAAAGAAGGACTGGTATAGTTGGTCGCCAGAAGTTTCCAGCACTCTACGTTGCTCCTTGTTGGGGGTCAGGGGGAAAAAATGGCTCTGCCAAGAAAGGGGATGGAAGGCAGACACCAAAACAGAAGCCTATAACAGCCCTTCTGCTTGTTCCTTAAAGTTCTTCCACTTCACCATGATGATAGTGCCCAAAAAAATGAAGCCACTGCTGTTTCTGGTTTCCCAGATGGCCATCTTTGCCCTATTCTTCTATCTGTATGGCCACAACTTCAACTCCCCGTCCATGAAGGAGGAGCCCAAGCCCACGCATGTGCTGGTCCTGTCTTCCTGGCGCTCTGGCTCTTCCTTTGTGGGACAGCTTTTTGCGCAGCACCCAGACGTCTTCTACCTGATGGAGCCCGCCTGGCACATTTGGATGACCTTCACACACAGCACCGCCTGGAGGCTGCATATGGCAGTGAGGGATCTGATCCGTGCCATTTTTCTGTGTGACATGAGTGTCTTTGATGCCTACATGAAACCCGGTCCTCGAAAACAGTCCAGCCTCTTCCTGTGGGAGACCAGCCGGGCCCTGTGTTCCCCGCCTGCCTGCAACATCTCCTGGGATACAATCATACCCCAAGCTGACTGCAAGCTTCTGTGCAGTCAACAGCCCTTTGAGGTGGTAGAGAAGGCCTGTCGCTCCTACAGCCACGTGGTGCTCAAGGAGGTGCGCTTCTTCAACCTGCAGGTGCTCTACCCACTGCTGAGAGACCCTTCCCTCAATCTGCACATTGTGCACCTGGTACGGGACCCCCGGGCGGTGTTCCATTCTCGGGAACACACCTCCGGGTATCTCACGCTTGATAGCCGCACTGTGATGGGGGAGCACTGGAAGAAACTCAAAGAGGAGGATCAGCCTTACTTCGTGATGCAGGTCATCTGCCAAAGCCAGTTGGAGATCTATAAAGCTGCACAGTCCTTGCCCAGAGCCCTGAGGCAACGCTATATGCTTATACGCTATGAGGACCTTGTCCGGGACCCCATTGGCCAGACTGCCCAAATGTATAAATACACGGGACTGAGATTCTTGCCCCACCTCCAGACTTGGGTGTACAACATCACTAGAGGCAAGGGCTTGGGTGATTACGCCTTCCGCACTAATGCCAGGAATGCCCTCAAGGTCTCCCAGGCCTGGCGCTGGACCTTGCCTTACGACAAGGTTTCTAGACTTCAAAAAGTCTGCAATGACACCATGAATTTGCTGGGCTACCACCTTGTCAGATCTGAGCAAGAGCAGAAAAACCTGTCGCTGGATCTTCTGTCTGCATGGACTCCCTCCAAGTAAGTCCACCAAAAGGGTGGAAGAGACTCTGTCCCCAGTTGGCACCAGCCTCAGCCACGTTAACTGAAGTCTTCTGAACCTTAATTACATCTCTGTTGGTGTACACGTGAGCATGAGTTGCGCCCACATGTGCTCAAGCCGAGAAATGTTCGTGTCTCTACTCATGCCTAGAAGAGATTCAGCAGCACACTCCACCACTGAAAAAGGAGTACTGCCTTTCTTCTCTTCTTGGCCCTCGTATCTGTGTATACCTCAAAGACTTGGTGGTCTGGGGTCCTATTTGGCACCATGCAGTATCAGTGGAATAGATCCATAAACTTCTCTGTCCCCGTCTACTTGTGATCTCTCTCTCTCTGTCAAATAAATAAATAAAATCTTAAAAAAAAAAAAGAATCTGTAGAAAGCAGGCAACTAGCAACTAAGCCCTTTCTTGTGCGAGATGTGAGTTGTGATAACACTGTACATATAACCCTAGAATCTGGGCAAAGGGTTCTTTTAACGTGATCCTTGGCCAGAGGCCCTCAGGTCTAGTACGGCTGGCACTGTGCAGCCCTTCCAGGTCACCTCCCCAAATGTCTTTGCAGCACGGGAAGTCTTTGCAGCACTCCCGGGTCTAGTGATGGTCCCAATCCGCTGTCAGAGATTCATTTCACCACGCCCCACCTCAGATCGACTGGAATTGGAATCCGCCAGGGTGGGAGCTGGGCTTCTGTGTGTTGATCAAGCAACCCTGGTGATCCTTTCCCGGCCAGCCTGGCAATACCACACCCTCCACGGGGAGCAGCACTGTTTGCCTTCTTGCTCTGAGATAGATGCCTTTTCAGCACGTGCCAAGCACCCGTGCTGCTGACTCCTGACACTGGTGCTGTCTTCAGGGTAGAAGGAATAGGAAGATGGTCTATGTTTGTCTGGAACTCCAGGGACCTCTGAGTCCGGACTCGCTTAATATTTCACTTTGTCCAAACCAGAAAGACACCGCCACCGCATCTTCCCTTGTGTTCCCACTCCCACTTTGGACGTGGTCCTCACCTCATAACGTGCCCTCAGTGGCAGATGGGAATGCTCACGCGTGACTCCACCGAGGAGCTCCTGGGCTCTGGCACCACCTGAGATGTGTGGGTCGCTACCTTTGCCAGCTGGGTCTAGCAAAGTTAATTTATATGTGGCTCTAAAGGAGTGAATTTATTCTAACCTATAAACCTAAGCCACCCTAGACACACCTCAAGAGCCTAGCTAGGATCTCCCAAACAAATGCTTCTTGCCTCTACAAACCTTCCAAAACTGTGAAAAGTTTCCCCAACATTGAAAATAAGGCCAGGGCAGTAGGTGATGGCACAAAAAAGAGTGAAGAAGACCAGTGAGGGGGACAAACAGTGATGGACTCAACTGCTTCTGATTTCCCCTTTGAAATTCCAGCCTCCACCTGAATTGTCTTAACGTTAGCAACTTCCTTAGGAACCGTCTCTATGGGATGCTGGAGTACAGAGCTGCTTGCTGCTTCTTCTCCAAAGGAGTCGTTACGTAACCATGAGTGCATAGGCTCCGGAACCATGTTGCCTGGGTGACACTACTATTACCAACTGGATGGCCTCCAGCAAGTCCCCTAACATCTCCATGTCTCAGTTCCCTCAACTGTAGGACGGGTAGAATAACAGCGACACTGACTTCCTGGAGTGCTGGGAGGGTTAAGGAGTTAATAAGTGGAACATGCATGGCAAGCATCTGGCACGCGAGCTAGCGCTCACCAAGTGGAAGCTGTGACTGTCTTGGTGACATCGCTGGTTTTAGCACTCTCAAGGACCGTCTTCCAACATTTCTGGTAACATCCTCATGAAGGTGATGCTCAACAGTGGATCACAAGCCCTTTGTGGTGTTTCTGATCACACTGATACAATTAGATTTATAGCTGTCTGATAGTCCCCTTTATCTATACCAGTTGTTCTCAACCCAAGGTGATGTTGTTCCCCAGGGAACAACCATTGACCAGTGTCAATGGCTAGAGTCATTTTTGGTTGTCACAACTGGTGGAGTGCTTGTAACTCGCATGTAGTGGGGAGTGGCCTGGTATGCTGCTAACCCTTCTACAACGTACAGGAAAGCCCCCGCCCCCGTCCCCAACAAAAATTCTCTGGTCCAAAATGTTAATAGCACCGCTGTTAAGAAACCCTACTCTGCGTTCATCAGATGCTGAATACATGCAAGATGAGGAGCTGGTGATTCAACTGATTTCTCTTCTCTCCTCACTCAGTCATGCCCAGTCTTCCTCAAACAGTACACCCCCAGGCCAAGCATCCTGACTGGGAAGACGTCGCAACCCCGC
>JAPYYJ010003607.1:0-11347 GCA_028533885.1 Nasua narica | reverse complement strand
TGTTCTTAATCACTCATGTGTTCTTTCTACTTTTATAGAACCCCCTTTAATATTTCCTGGAGTGCCGGCTTGGTGGTCACATACTCTTTTAATCTTTGCCGGTCTTGGAAGCTCTTTATCTCTCCATCCATTTTGAATGTCAGCCTTGCTAGATAAAGTATTCTTGGCTGCATGTTCTTCTTGTTTAGTGCCCTGAATATATCATGCCAGGCCTTTCTGGCTTGCCAGGTTTCTGAGGACAGGGCTGACGTTATTCTGATGGGCCTTCCTCCCTATGTAAGAAATCTCTTCCCCCTAGCTGCCCTCAGGACCTCTTGTCTAAAATTATAATTTGAAAATTTTACAATGATGTGTCTCCCTGATTTTCTAGACTTGTTGATCTTGGCTGGTGTTCTTTATGCCTCTAGGCCATGAACACTTGTTCCATTCCCCAGATTGGGGAAATTCTCATGTAGAATTTGGTCAGCTATATCTTCTAGTCTTCTGTCTTTTTCTACCCCCTCTGGGATTCCAATAATTCTGATATTGCAACATTTCATTGTGTCATTTATTTCCCTAAGTCTGTTCTCATGATTCCTAAGCAGTTTGCTCCAGCTGTCCTCCTGACCTTTCTTCTCAACCATTTTATCCTCTAGATCACTAATCTATCCTCTGTCTTCATAACTCTAGCTGTTAAACTATTTATATTGGATTCGATCTCATTGATAGCACTTCTCACATCAGCTATACTGGATCTCATTTCTGCCTTTAGAGATTCTATGTTGTCATTAATGTTTTTCTCCATCCTAGCCATTGCCTAGATAATTGTCACCCTGAATTCCCTTTTTGACATACTGTTTATGTCCATGTCCAATAGTTCTGAGGGAGAGGGTGCAGTTTCTGGGTTTTTCCTCTGTTGGTGTTCCTCCTCCTGGTCATTTGATGAGAAATGGATGAGAGGATGTATAGCTGGATATATCGCCCCTGATCCTGGCAGGGTGCACCCTGGAGGGTTTTGGAGCAATTGGGATTCACCACCAAATAGAAAGAATAAGGATAAAAAAAGATAGAAAGAGAAAAAGAAGAAATCTCAGACAGAATGGTCCCCCAAAATAAGATTTATAAGGTATGTAAACAAACATGAACAAACATATAGACTGACAAAAATAAATGACAAGAAATAAAAGAACCTAGTCAGAATGAACCCCAAGAATAAGATTTATATAATACCAGATCAAAAGCAAATACGTAGAAACACTGACAGAAGGATAAGATGGGAGGGTGGTTATAACTCCTCATAGGCAAGGAAGGTTATTTCAGGTCTTCCTGGGTTTATAGTTGTATTAAGCCTCTAGGTGTAATGTTAAGTCATTTAAAAAAAATTAAAAAAAAAAAACAAGAAATGTGAAAGCAAGTGAATATAAAAAAAAAAAGAGAGAATAAGAAAGAAAAGAAAAAAAAAACTTGTATCTATGAAATATGCAGGTTTGAGGGTATTACCAGGAGCTTAATATATTGATTTCCCCTGATGTTGGGGAATTAAAATTTTATGGGGACCCTGTGGTTGTAGTCCTTTTGCTTTTTGACTTGTCTTCTTGGGGAGGGGCCTGCTGTGTTATTTTCCAGTCAGTCTTGCTTGGGTTGAGTCACCTTGTCCCCCAGTCAAGGGGCTGAGCTCTGTAGAAAGCTCCCAGTCTTTTGCTCTCTGAATGTTTTGGCCTTTTGTAGCTTTTTAACCTTTTCAGAGAATCCAAGCAAGGAATCTTCCCAGAAGAACTCACACCTCCGCGTTGCAGAGAAGCCTGAGTTTCTGCTCCCCTCTGTGTGGTCCTGAACACACACTCCCCTCCGCAAAATTCTCACAGTGCAGCCTGTCAGAGGTGGTGGGACCCCCGCCGTCTTTCTGTGGCTCCACGAGTGAGGACTGGGGACATTAGGCCACCTGCCTGCGTTCTCTCCGGGGCCGGCTGGGATTGCCCAGACTCTGTGGCGAGCTGCAAATGTCGAGGTCATGGTTGCACCTAGTTCAGAAAGCAGGGCACACAGAGAAAAGCTGCAGGCTCCTGGACCACAGCAGACTCTCTAAGCTGCTTGTGGGGGTGAACCCAGCCCATAGAATGTTAAAGAGAGCGGAAAGCTGCAGGTTCAGGAACCACGGACTGGATCCCTCCACCAGTCTCACTTTGGGGCGCTCCTTCCTGGGAGCGTGGGCCCAGGACAGTGGCCGCGACCACCCCCTTCCACTAATTGCTCCTCAGAACCTTTTGCTCTTTTTAAGTGTTTTTAACTGGAATCTATGATAATGCTTGCTCCCCACCACCGGGTACTTTCCTTTGGGTTATTACTGTCCTTGGATTGCTTCTGGTGGCTCTCTCCCCCTTTTGTTTATCCTCCGATATCTGTTCGAGTTTTCCTACTTTGCTTTACTCTCCACTGCTGTCTTCTGCTCTCAGAGAGATCCAGAAGTGAGAAATCTTGCTCCTCAGGGTGATTTCATGGGTGTTCAGGGTGTTCTGGTAGATATCCAGCTCACTTTTGGGGATCGGTTGCAACAGCATCTCCTACTTCTCTGCCATCTTGCTTCCCTCTTCCTGTTTATTTTTAAAGTAATTTACTTTAAACTTTTCACCCCTAAATTCTTCAGAATGTATCTTTTTGAAAAAGAAAATCATTTTATGACATAATCACAATGCAATTCTCACACCTCACAAAATTGACAGTGGTTTCTTGATGTCATTTAAAAGTCAGATGATATTCAGATTTTCTCTATTGACCCCAGAATGACTTTTTAGAGCTGGTTTGTTTAAACTGGGATCTAATTAAGGAGAATGATTTCATTTCATTGTTTTGTCTCTAAACATTCTTAAAACCAAGCATAGTACTTGCTCCCATTTTCTGTCTTGATCTTGAACTTGTTGGAGATACTCAGCCAGTTGTCTAAAGGCCAATTTTTTCAATTTCCGTGTTTTCTGAATTGCTTCCTGATGGTGTTCTTTCTTTAGCTGTTCTCTCTTTTATTTCCAGTAAACTGGAATTTTAATCTGAAGATTTGAATACACTTATATCAAATATTTTTGGCCAAGATTCTTCACAGTTAATACTATTTTCGACAGGCACATAATGTCTAAAGTTTCATTATTAGAGAGGCTCAGATCACAGAAAAAGGTATCCTTCCACTGGAAGGTTATATTCGTCTTTTTGCAACCAGGACATATTCTTTTTCTTTTTAAATATTTATTATTTATTTATTTTAAAAGGTTTTATTTATTCATTTATTTGAGGGCGGGAGGAGCAGAGGGAGAGGGATAAGCAGACTCCAACTGAGTGTGGAGCCTGATGTGGGGCTCGGTCCCCCAGCCCAGAGACCTTGACCTGAACCAGGATCAAGAGTCAGATGCTCAACAGACTGAGCCATTCAGGCACCCCGAAGATATTTATGTGACACAGAGAGAGAGAAGTATGGAGAGAGAGAGCGCACACATGACGGAGAGGGGTAGACGAGGTTGGAGAGAGAATCTCAGTAGACTCCACATCAAGTGTGGGGTGGGGCTTGATCTCACAACCCTGAGATCATGACCCCACTCCAGCCAAAACCAAGGGTTCGATGCTTAATGGACTGTGTCATCCAGGCACCCCTGCAAACTAGGACATATTCTAAAGGATCTGTCAGTTTTGACCTTAGTTAGATTTCACCAGCCTTTCCTCCAGTATCCTGTATAATTCAGGATTTAGTTCATGATCCTTGGCAATTGTTACTTCGTGAAATAACCTTCAGTTTGGGTTGGATGTTTTCTCATGGTTAAATAGAGTTCATGGATTTTGGGGAAGGATACCACAGATGTACAGTGCCCTCCCCAGAGCATCCTATCAGGGTTACCCAGCACTCATATGTCTCATGACTGGTGATACCAGCCTTGGCTCTCTGGCTATGGATGGTTTCTGTCAGGTTTCTCCAATGTAAAGTCACTGTCATTCCTTGCAGCCAACAAATATTCTTGGGAGAGACATTTTCAGTTATGCAATATCCTGTTCCTTCTTAAACTTTTGTAGACTAATTTTCATATTCCTCATTTGATTTTTGCCTATAGCAATTATTAGCTTTGGTGATATTTCCCCCACTCCTAACATATTTCCCCCACTCCTAACAAATGTATTAACTGGAATTCTTCTGTATGGAAGAGTTGTCTCTGCTCCCCCTTTTTTAAGTTCATGTATGGAGTTCATGGGTATCTATTTCATTCTTTAGACTATAATCCAATATTATTGTTATTTATTTAGTTGTTCAAATTTTTCCAGTTTTGGCCATTGGGAGCTCTTCCAGGTTGGTTCCTACGTCCCTTCCATATGTGCCCATAGTTTTGGTTTTTTTTTTTTTTTTAGCACTTCCTTACTTTTTTAGCACTACAAGATGCTCCAGGATCAGTTTATATTTTCCCTACCCAGTCCTGGCACCAACCAATTCACCACAGAGTCCTGGTTTTTTCTATTGGAGGATAATATTTTAAATTTTAAAACCAAGAGCTGGGCACTATGTATGTTCATCTATGCCCTCTTAGCCAACAAAGCTAAAAAAATATGTACACCAACTCATGTATATACATTTATCTATATTTTTATCTCTGTGTGTGTAGCAAAACAAACAAACATGATTTATACTGATATTTCTGATTCCAGCCCAGCACCATGAGATTCATGCTAGCCTTCTCCTTTTGCTCATTTGTAATTTCTTTCTGACAGCAAGAAACCTGGCTTTCATTATTTTATGCAATTTTCAAAGTCAGTTTTAAATTTTGTTTTGTAAAATGCAATGATTTTATACCCTGCACTTATTTCAAGGCTTATGAGTTTTTAGCTCTTCTAAGGGGGTAACAGAACTTTCACACATGTTCTACTCTTTAAGAGAAGGAGAGATTTTAATTTAGTTTGTAATTCATGAATCTTCTGACAAAAAGACCCTTAGTTCCCTGAAGGTTCATTTATCTTTGCCAAGTTTTAGGGGAAAAAGCAAGCTAATTATCTGATTTTATAATCGATACTAAGATGGAAATGACCTAAGTCTAATTTTCTTCAATTCACATTTTGAAAGAGGAGCTTAATAGCCCCAAGTAATATGTAACTGGAGATGAAGAGTGAATATTTTTGAAGGAAGAAGATGTATTTATCATGCTTGCTGGCTTTCAGGAATTGAAGTTCAAGGAAGCTCCTTACTTGGCACTTTATTCCTGAAGGCATTTGGAGTTAATTTTAAGTCTTAACAGAATGTCTCTTTAGAGCTGTGGTGTAAAATAAAAATGCAATATAAGCCACAAATATGATCCTTCCAAGTAATTAAAAAAATTTCTAGTAGTCACATTATAAAAGGTAAATAGAAATAGGTGAAATTAGGGACACCTGGGTGGCTCAGTCAGTTAAGCATCTATCTTTGGCTCAAGTCATGATCCCAGGGTCCTGAAATCAAGTCCCACACTGGGCTCCTTGCTCAGCAGTGAATCTGCTTCTCCCTCTGCCTGGTACTCTCCCTGCTTGTGCGCTCTCTCTCTCTCTTACTCTTTCTCTCTGACAAATAAATCAATAAAATCTTAGAAATAAAAAAGAAATAGGTGATAAAATAAATTTTAAGAATATATTTTATCAGGGCATCTGGGTGACTCAGTCAGTAAGCATCTGCCTTCCGCTCAGGTCATGATCCCGGGGTCCTGGGATCGAGCCCCACATCGGGCTCCCTGCTAGGCAGGAAGCCTGCTTCTCCCCTCTCCCACTCCCCTACTTATGTTCCCTCTCTCTGTCTCTCTCTCTGTCAAATAAATAATAAAATTTTTTAAAATATTAAAGAATATATTTTATCAATAATATATCTTACTTAAACCAATATACTCACTATTTTGAAATTTCAGCATGTAATTACTATAAAAAACTTTAATGAGATGTATTATTATATTTTTTCATATGTCTTTGAAATATAGTGTGTATTTTATATGTATAGTATATCTGAATTTGAAATAACCACATTTCAATCTTTCTAAAATCCACATATGACTAATGGCTACTGTATTAGAGAGCAGTTTTAGAACAAAAGAGTTCCTTTTAAAATATTTCAGTCATTGTCTATAAGGCAGTTTGAAAGCTGATCTGAATGATTTCCCCTTTTCCAGGAAAGGAAGCAGAAGTAGTGCAGTCATGAAATTAAGTTAGTTGCATATTTTATGGGTCCCAGGAGAAATAGGCAAGGCCAGAGAGAATGATCTCAGTCAGAAACTCAGTATGAATCATACGAATTAAATACTGGACAATGTCCAATACTCAACATGAGTTTTTAGTTTACAATAAGATTACATTATGCCACCATATGTAGAGGTGTTCTGATTATGCTCAGTGCGAGAAGTATGTTGGTTTTGTTCTATAGACTACCTCAGATCCAAACTTTGTGAAAAATTATATTCCATTCTTTGGGAACTGTATCATATTGTAATCTTAAACTGCACTAAAATAAATAAATACATATAGATAAAATAAATATAAACTGCCTGTCCTCAGAGTAGCTCTGAATCTGACCTCCACTTTGGTTATAAGAGAAGTGGGGCACCTGGGTGGCCCAGTTGGTTAAGCCTCCGTCTTGATTTTGGCTCCTGTCATGATCTTAGGGTTGTGAGATCGAGCCCCACACCAGCTCTGTGCTGGGCATGGAGTCTGTTTAAGATTCTCTCTCTCCCTCTCCCTCTGCCTCTCCCCACTCCTCACCCCCACTCATGCACACATTCTCTCTCCTTCTCTCTGTCTTAAAAAAAGAGAGAGAGAGAGAGAAGTAGTAAAAGTCATGCTTTTGTGTACAAACAAGACACTGAAAACCATCAGTGGTGATTAACAAGCAGTGCTCTTAAAAAAGGATGATTCTTTCTAGAATCCGGTATACCATTTGATGTCAGTATGGCCATAAAATCAGCTTATTCATTGTTTTCCATGTTTATAAGTTTTCTAAGCAGCTAAAAAGAATCTTCTTCACTGACAGTCTGTGGTGGGACTTGTAGTTATCCTCAATCTTTCATTAGACTTATATCATCACCCAGCTGTGCAATGGGTAATATCACACCTACACTCACACAAAGTAACTGGAATAATACATCACTGAGTGCTGCAGATATACGCTGAATAATAAATATTCTGATGTCAGGCAGCTCAGCCTTAATGACCAGATCCTTTTCCTTGGGGAACTTAACGACAGTAAAGACTGAAGCGGAAATGGAAGGGTCTCTCAGGGGAGTGTGACCTGGTAATCCACTGGGGTAAGAACAAGAGCCAAGAAGGGATAGCCAGTTCTCAAAAGAGGCCCCCAAAGGAAAGCTTACTCTGTGTCTAGCCAACAACAGCACTGTTGGAAAAAGAGTGAGCATAATGTTTAGAAAAGTTCATCAAAATATAAATGGAAAACCAAACACCTGTTTTTGCCTAACTTACCAAAAAGGATTCAAGGAACACAACAAACAGAAATTGCAATATTCTGGATAAACTAAATTTTAAATTGCTTTCACTAGTTAAGAAAGCAGCAACAGGAATGATCTAGATACCATTATTTTTGCTCTAAAATTATTAACTTTATATTTAGAATTTAGTATATCCCTCAGAAAAGATTTGTAGCCACAATTATTTGACTGGGTGACATCAGTGTTAATCTTCTTGTTAGTGACAATAAGAAGAGTGTGAGGGAACTGGTTCATAATTACACATTTGAAGTGGAAAAATATCTAATATTTGTCATACACATTCTATGTACCACTGTGCTGAGTCAGCCTCTTACCTATATCATTTGAATTAATCTTATGAAGTTACTATTTTTACTTGAAAACTAGGAATGAGTCAGTTGCATGTAATAGACATTATACAAATAAGGGTTTCTGTCTCTCACATAACAAGAAATCTTGGATAAATCAGGGATAGTTTATTAACAAGAATTAACCCATTTCCTTCTGTTTTCAAATCTACCATTCTTAGCATAAACTGTTGCCTCATGGTAACATTATGGTTGCCACAGTTCCAGGGACACATGTTCTTTACACTCAGGAAAACGGAGGAAAGTGGTCCAAGAAGGTTGTATTTTCTTTTTCTTAAAATTCATAAGCCTTCTCAGGTGGCCTCCAGCAGACCTTGTCTTATTCTTCACTGACCAGACATGAGTTACTTGGACAAGCCTAGCTATAAGGAAGGTTGGCAAGGTATCTGGTCTTCAAACATCTGGAATGGGAGGAGGAGGAGAGAAGAAAGTGGAATGGCTTACAGTGTTAGCCAACTTACAGTGTTCCCACAACATTTAATAGATGTGGACACTGATACAAAATAGGGATAATTAACTTGCCCAGAGTCATATAGTTAGTAAGTAGTTGAGGAACCCTTTTTTTTTTTAAGATTTTTTAAATTTATTTGACAGAGAGAGAGACAGTGAGAGCAGGTACACAAGCAGGGGGAGTGGGAGAAGGAGAAGCAGGCTTCCCGCCAACCAGGGATCCTGATGCAGGGCTCAATCCCAGGACCTAGGGATCATGACCTGAGCCGAAGGCAGACACTTAATGACTGAGCCACCCAGGCACCCCTAAGGATCTCTTGAAACCCAGCACTTTGCCTCCAAATCCTGTGCTCCTATTCACCACATTGCCTTCTCAGACAGAATGAGTTAACTGCAGAAATCATAAGGTTTTTGAATAGAATGTTTTGCTTACAGAATTTACTACCTTGAAATATAAGGTTAGTAGTATATCATTTTCCTAAAATGTATTTCTAACTAATGTATTTATATCCAACCAATGAAATTAGGTTAATGTTAGTCAAAACAATGTGGATTAAATGGGTGAATTAAGAATTTATTCTAATATAGAATGCTATGAAATAATCATACCACATGACATGAAGTAAGGCAGATTGGGAGAGAAAAATTAAGTTAGAGCAATGATTAGTGGCTTGCTTTCAGTTTATCCAGCCTTACCCCATGAAATATAGGGTATGGAAGTATTTAGGTGTCTTGGCTAGAGCTGTTAAGTTCACAAGAGTTATTTTTACATATAGTAATTGTGAAGGTTAATTTTATGTTATCTTGACTGAGACACAGGGGCCTGTATATCTGGTTTAACATTATTCTGGGTGTGTCTGCAGAGGTGTTTCTGGATGAGAGGAACATTTGAATTGGAGGACAGAGTGAAGCGGGTGGTCCCTCCCCAATGTAGGTGGGCCCTGTCCAGTCCACTGGAGGCTGGAGTAGAACAAAGGGCAGGATAAGAGGAGAACTTACTTTCTCTGCCTGTCTTTGAGCTGGAGCATTGTTCTCCATTTGGGCTGGAACTTACACCACTAGCTCCCCTGATCCTTTAGTTTGCAGAAAGCAGATCATGGGACTTCTTACTTCTGTTTCTCTGGGGAACCCCAACTAATATAGTAGTATATAATGAAACAGAAGGAAAAATAGTCACAAAAATCCATTCATTTACTGTATTAAGAAATGAATCTTACTAATCCATCAATTATCAATGTTTTCTACTGATATTTGTTATCCAAGATCAGTAGATTTAGTAAACACAACAAAAAATGGACAATAATTATAGATCCTACAAATATAACATTAACATATGTACTGTGTTGACATGTGTATTAGTCAGCTCTGGCTGCCATGACAAAATACTACCACCTGAGTGGCTTAAACAACAGAAATCGATTTTCTCACAGTTCTGGAGGCCAGAAGTCCAAGCTCAAGGTTCTGGCTGATTTGGTTTCTGGGGACAGCATTCCTTCTGGCTTGCAGACAGCCACCTTTTCACTATGTCCTCACCTGGTCTTTCCTTGGTGCGTGTATGTAGAGAGGAGAGTGAGCTCTGGTCTCTTCCTCTTCTTATAAGGACATCAGTCCTCCTGGGTTAGGGTTCCACCTTTACGACCTCATTTAACCTTATTTCCCTATAGGCCTCATCTCCAGCCTCATCTCCAAATATGGTCATATTGTGAGGGAAGGCTTCCACATATGAAGTTGGGGGGCATGATTTAGTCCATAAATATGTGTATTAGAGCAATATCTCTGGTATCTTTGGATTCCTGTTCATTATGTAAATGTATCACTTATTTGTTTTATTTTTAGAGGGTTATAAAAGAAAAACACAAATCCTTTGCTCTACTTTTCTGACCCTAGCTAGGCCTTCTCTCCAAAGGCAATGACTTTTTTTTTTTAAGATTTTATTCATTTGACAGAGAGAGACAGTGAGAGAGGGAACACAAGCAGGGGGAGTGGGAGAGGGAGAATGTCCATCCCCCAGCCACCCCATCCCTCCCACCCCCTCCCCTCCAGCAACCTCCAGTTTGTTTCCTGAGATTAAGAGTCTCTTATGTTTTGTCTCCCTCTCTGGTTTCACCCCATTTCATTTTTTCTTCCCTTCTCCTATGATACTCCGCCTTTTTTTTTTTTCAAATTTCACATATCAGTAAGATCATAAGATAATTGTCTTTCTCTGATTGACTTATTTGCTCAGCATAATACCCTCTAGTTTCATTCATGTTGTTGCAAGTGGCAAGATTTCATTTTTTGATGGTTGCACAGTATTCCATTGTATATATATACCACATCTTCTTTATCCACTCATCTGCTAATGGACATCTAGCTTCTTCCGTAGTTTAGTCATTGTGGACATCACTGCTATAAACATTGGGGGTGCACATGCCCCTTCAGATCACTATATTTGTATCTTTAGACTAAATACCCCGATCTTTCAAATTCATTTTTTAAAAAAGATTTTATTTCTTTATTTGAGAGAGAGAGAGAACACATAAGCTGGGGGTGGGGAGGGGCAGAGGGAGAGGGAGAAGCTGCTGAGCAGGAAGCCTGATGCAGGGTTCAATCCCAGGATCCTGAGATCATGACCTGAGCCAAAGACAGATGCTTAAGTGAGTGGCAACCTGGGCAACCCTCTTTTGTTTTTTCCCCAAATATGTTTATTTTAATTTTTCAGTGTTACAAGATTGATTGTTCATGCACCACACCCAGTGCTCCATGCAATACGTGCCCTTCTCAATACCCACCACCAGGCTCGCCCACCCCCACCCCTCCCCTCCAAAACCCTCAGTTTGTTGCTCAGAGTCCACAGTCTCTCCTGGTTCATCACCGCCTCCGATTTCCCCCCATTCACTCTTCCCTTCTTTCTCACAATGCCCTCCATGATTTTCTTTATACTCCACACGTAAGTGAGACCATAAGATAATGGACTCTCTCCGCTTGACTTATTTCACTCTGCATAACCTCTTCTAGTCCTGTCCATGTTGATACAAAAGTTAGATATTCATCCTTTCTGATGGAGGCATAATATTCTATTGTATAGGTGTACCACATCTTCCTTATCCACTC
>JAPYYJ010003606.1:0-11347 GCA_028533885.1 Nasua narica | reverse complement strand
AAAATCATAATATAAGCAGGATAGTTTAATGACCCTCTTAGTCTAATGTGAATTAATCATCTGCAAATTGGCACATTTAAGGTTTATGGTTTAGTTTCTAAATCATCAGCCCTAGTGCAGGTCAATTAATTTTAATTGGAATTCAATTTAATCTTCATGAATCCAGAAATTCTCTATCAGATTTATAACTAAAGTGTCTCCAAACATATCCTTAATGTTCCCTTTGAGTGACTAGGAACTACTGAGTGGACTTAGGTCTGAGATACTCATTCATTCCTTCAAAATGATTGAATAACGTTCTATGCCTGGTCCCCCTGGGAACAGTTCTTTGTTTGCCACCACCGCTGTTGCTGCAGCTGCAGCTGCTGCTGCTGCTGCTACTTTTTAGAAGTGTCTATAGTTCAAAACAGTATTCTGGTTTTCTTTATGTCTAAGTCTTATCTCGGGTTTGGGTTTGGACAGGAGAGAGGGATGCAGGGCCACATTTTCTTTGCCATGCTGGAGAAGGAGAAGTTGGGTGCGGGCTTGTGTAGATTCTTTTCCAGCTCTTGCTGGAAGTGATCTAATTTCTCCATAAATAATCAGGAAAAATATCTGGTGAACTGAAGGCAAGTAAAGGTAGAAGAACATGGACAAGATTTGCTCTAGATGCTGGAGTTTGCAAAGCAATGATTTCACCAGAGGCATGCCATGCCAAAGATGTCCAGAGACCATATCTCGGGATGCCTTGGTATGGACGTGATTCCAAAGCCAAGGTGCTCTCATCCGTTCACTGTAGCCTCCTGTCTCCAGCTCTCGTGAGCAGTGTATCTTGCAAATGGAATAAGGGGCTCATCCAGGCATGGACTTGTGGTGGAGAAGGGACACAGCAGCATGTCCTGGAGCCTAAAGTGTGTGTAAGAGAGTGACTCTCTAAAGTCCAGTGGAGGCAGAAGGAGACCAGCTGGAGTTTTGTTGGTTGGTTAGGTATTTGTGGCAATGGGATGGCCTGGGAAGCTTGTTTCCTTCCTGAACAGGGGGAAAGAACTCTTCAAGTGGATGTATTTGCACAGGGGTCTGGCAGGATGGGAGGGTGCAGCTCAGTCCCTTTACTGAGAAAACAGGAGAATTGGGCTTTTGAAGAACTAGGCAAAGACAAGAGTTTAGCTTTGGCCATCCCAGCACCTGGCAGCTCAGCAGAAAAAATAGAAGGTTCCCCAAATGAACTGAGGTGCAGGAGTCAGCGTGAGCAGACTCCACCACCCCCAACACTCAGCGCCCCTCCCCCCAAACTGGGCAGGCAGCAAGTAGAGTCCAGTCTGAGCTCCAGATCTGGGTCCCACCCCACTCCCCACGGGGCTCTCCTGCCCTCTTCTCAGCCGGAGCCCTATATGGGAGGGTGGTCCCAGAACAAATCTCCCCTCATCTTCAGAAATCTTGCCAACACTTTGACCATTTGACTGACATAGCAACTCATCTGCACCCATGTGTGATTTTTTCCTATGGACCAGGGCCTAGTTCAGCACTTAGGATGAACAGCCCCAGTCCCCCGCTGTTCCCGATTGGATCTGAGGACTTCGGTTGGTGGGGGCGGGGAGGATGAGAGGGCTGCTGAAGGGAAGTTCAGGCCTAGCCAGTCTAATGGACCTCATTCAAATGCAGAAATCTTTCTGTGATAGTCAGAGCCTGGGGCTTCTCTGCATTGAATGGCTTTCCTCAAATCCCTCAAACCACAGGCTGCTGCTTGCAAACTTCAGGATATAGGAGGCTAAGGGCAAGGAGAAAGAGCCTGTCTGGAGAGCTCACCTCATCTGGGGTCAAAAAGAGTCCCTTCCTTTTCCTAACCCAGAAACTCCAATAAGCCCTTTGGGAACCACGGATGTGGAGGATGACGTCTTCCTTTCAAGGCTTTCAGGGGTGGGGGGTGCAGGTAGGAGGCTGTGGCATGGTGTGGCTGGCTGAGTCTGGGGGACATTAAACACACGATGGTGGTGTTGTTGCAGACAACTGAAGCAACAGAGGAAACAAATGGCACACGGAGCACAGGGGAAGATAACTTTATTTATGCTGGGAAGGCTCAGTGGGATCACTCCCCAAGACTGAAGCAACCTGCAGAGTTTAGGGTGAATTTTCATGGCTATGGGTGATGGGGGTGGGAAACAGGCCATTGTTGCAGTCTCTCTTGGCTGATTGCCGCCCTCCTCCCTTTGCAGAGAGCAGCAGACAGGGAGGGGCTGAGGTCCAAGGTCTCTATTCTGCGTCAGAGTTAAAACAATGAAGTGAGTGGAGTTATCATAGACTCTGCCTCTTTCATCAAGCAATCTGGTAGTTACTAAGAGGCATTTCTATGGAAACAAAAGGAAAACACAGGAGAATTGTTGAAATAAGGGCTCCACCCTGTGTCTAAGTCCGGACTGTTGAAAGTGAGAAGGTGTCTCGGTGTCAGGCTTGAAGCATCCTCAGATAAAGTGGGAGTGAGCAGGGACAATTGGACAGATTTTTCTGTTGTGTAGGTCAAATGTCTCCTTTTGATTGGCCCATCGAGCAGCAGGCACAGAGACTGTTTCTGTATGAGCTAAGGTGGCCATTTCCCTAAAGTTTCTTCAAGTGGTTGAGCATTTTGCCACACTTCAGGGAAAAAGTGCAGTTTCAGTTCTTAATGGTTGTAAGAGAAGAGAATAGGAGGATGTTGGAAACCTTAGTCTGAAGAGTCATAGATAATCAAGGAAATCAGAAGGATTCAGGATCCAATCCAGTTTTTACTGGCAAACAAGAAACACTCATAGATAAATAATCAGAGCTAGCATCTAAGGGGAACCTGGGTGGCTCAGTGGGTTAAAGCCTCTGCCTTCAGCTCAGGTTGCGATCCCTTCCCTCTCCCCACCCCCAGCTTGCCTCTCTGCTTGCTTGTGATCTCCCTCTCTGTCAAGTAAATAAATAAAATCTTTTTTTGTAAAGAACTAGCATCTAAGACCCATAAAAGTGTGTTATTGAAATAGAATCTTTCTCTCTAAAGTCACCTTCATTCCTATCAAAGATAGCCAAATGAAGATTCATTTGTTTGTAAAACAAGTCTAGTTTCAACAAACTGGGCATAATCATCTACATAAGCAGAACGAGAATAGCAATTCACCATATAGGGGTGTTTTTCTCTTTTCTTTTTTCTTTCTTTTAAATCTGCTTTGATGGAGCTTTTCCTAAGGAATGTTAGATTGGACATTTTTAAAAGGCTTTATTTCATTTATTTGACAGAGAGAGGGACAATGAGAGAGGAAACACAAGCAGCAGGAGTGGAAGAGGGAGAAGCAGATTCCACAAGAAGCAGGGAGCCTGACATGGCAGGGTTCATTCCCAGCACCCGACGATCATGACCTGAGCTGAAGTCAGATGCTTACCACCTGAGCCATCCTGTGGTCCCTACTTGAAGTGCCTTTTTAAAGCCAAGAGCCAAGCGAAATATTTGCCATCCAATTCACCTGCAAGACCTGTATATTTGGGTGAATTCCTTTCTTCCTGAGGCCCTCCAAATTTCCTGAAGTTCCTGCATCTGCCAGGAGGTAGCATTCTTGACTCAGCTGTTAAGGCTGAGGGGACTTCTGAAAGCAAGGTACCAGGCCCTCATTTCCAAGCTGCTTTATTGTCTCCATAAAGGCAATCTGCCTTTTTGAAGCTGTCTATGCATGTGTCTCTTAAAGGTGATATTCCAGGGGCACTTGGCTGGCTCAATCTGTAGAGAGCACGACTCTTGATCTCAGGGTGGTGAGTTTAAGCCCCAGGGTGGGTGTAGAGATGACTTAAAAAATAAAATGTGGGGGCACCAGGGAGGCTCCATTGGTTAAGTGTCTGCCTTCAGCTTAGGTCCTGATCCTGGTGCAGGAAGGGAAGGGGCATGGCTCTGAGGTTTGGCTGCAGCCACAGGGGTCCCTGGAAGGGGCTGGGGGTCTGGGGGAGGGGGATACCTTCCCACAAGGTGTAAGGGCGGGCCGCCCAGTCCAGGCAGGCGTGGCATCCAATGGGCTCAGGGCATCACCCTCCCTGACCAATTAGTGTGGGGGGTGGAGCCACGTCCTCTGTGGGTGGACCTGGAGCTGGCTAAGGATGCAGGGGCGGGGCAGGTGAAGCTGCGCTGGGAGAGATCCTGGGCTGGCGTCCTGGCTAGGTGAGTGTGGGCTGTGTGCTGCACTGGGGTCCTCAGGGTAGGAGCCTCCAAGTGCACATGAAGCGAGTTCATTATGGGGACAGAGATGGGCTTTCTCTTTCCCTTGAATTTCTCTTCTGCCCGATGTCCATCCACTTGCCGTATCCGCCAGACCCCTGAACTCCAGGGCGCCTGCTCACCCAAGCTTTCGTGATATGGGACATTTCAGGGATTCCTATGTTCCCCAGGAAGAGTGCATGTAAAGACAGCACACAGTCCTCAGCTTCAGTGGGGTGCCCCCCATCCCTTTGCACAGTGCAAATAATGGACCTTGAGCAGCACCCTGAGTTCAACTGGGTGTCCCCTGTTCCCCCCCAACTCGTGTGGCACTAACAAGCCCCAGAGAAGTTCCCCAGCTGCAGCATTTTGTTCCTTGTCTGCGGGGTTGGTGGTCAGGAGCTGTCAGGGTCATGCATGAGGGCCCTCCAGGTTCCTGCTCCCCCCCACTCCCCGGCACAGGTGTTTTTGGTAACAGCCCCAGAGCCATCCCCCAGCTTCAGCATTGTGCCCCGTGTCGCTGGGGATGGTGGTCATGGACTGTCAGGATCCCACAGGACTATCCTCCAGGTGAGGGCCTGGAAGTTGGAGGAAACCAGACCCCACTCAAGTTGCATGAGGAACAGGTGAGTCGAGGTGTTCATTTGGAAGGATAATTTTCCAAATAAGACAAAGTCATTGGTCTCCTTTAGGATGTAGATAATTACTACTTAAGCAACAAGTATGCGTTTCCCTGTTTCCCAGGAAAAGAAGCAGGTGTCCAGGCCTTAGGTCAGAGTTGCCTCCGTGTCCGCACCTGACAATACTTCTCTGATCTGGCTTCATGAGTCCTGAAGTTTGGAACATGAGCATCTGAGTCAGTCATGCAGCTTGTCACAGGACGCCAGCTTTTCAGAGGAAGCAGCAGGTACACGGGGTGCAATGTCACATCCATGTCAGGATGGGAGGTAAAACTTCTCTTTCACCCCAAATTTCCTGGGCTTTTCTCTTTTCTGTACTTGGGCTGAGAAGTAAAGTGTCAATAGCTGTCAGCATTCTCGATTTGGTGCCAGAGTCGCTTAGTTTCCCTGCAAGTAGGACATTGCAAGGAATATCATTTTCTCTATTCATTTACTGCTTACAAAATGTCATCTGAACATCTGTTTCCCAGGAAATCACCTGTACAAAGGAAGAAAGATGAGATTTATTGTTGGTGTGTTTTTAACATGTAATGTGATCCTTAATCTATCAGCGTTTATTCCCTTGGGCCTAGGGTATGGTTGAATGGCCAACATCTAGAGTTAGGTGGCTTTTTGACATCAGATACAGACTGGGATGATGTCTCCAAAGAGTAGCAATGAAGGTAGAAGGAAAATTCAAAATTATTGAAAGGACCCTTTTCCCATTTAAAAGTTGAGCTGGAGTTTCTAGTTGGACTAAATAGATCATCTAGATGCTTTGGCATGCCATATTTTCTCTGTAGTTTCTTTGATGGTGGAGTCAGAGGGAAAGTCTTTGGGAATTCTCCTGGATAAAGGCCTGCTGGTGGCTTCAAGGGCCTGGGGGGCATCAGGAGCCCTGCAGTGAGTTCTGGAACTGCTTGCCTGATGCTGGGTGAGTCAGGTTATCTCACAGAGTTTGTTTGTCCTTATGAAATTGCTGGAAGGTAATACCTATGGAAAGGCTTTTTGCATAGAAACATTCAGCCTAATGAAGAGCAAGTAAAAATGAGGTGATTTCAGCTCTATTAATCTGTAAATAAGAGTTTTAAAACCCCTTGTCATGGGCTATGGTAATTTACTGCACAAGGAGTCCTCAGAAGGCTGCAATGAAAGACTCAGAACTCAGAGCATGTTCATGTTCCATTGATATGTCACTTACGGTTTGCTCAGGTAGGAAAGTAAGTAGAGAGAAATACGACACGTTTATGAGAGTCTTGGGCCAGTGTAATTTGGAAGAGAGGGGGGAATCCTGGAGCTTCGTGGCAGACAGGGGAGTGCCAGGTCTGGGTCGAGCTGACGGGGGTCCCGGAGGAGAGCGGAGTGCATTCTGCAGGAGGGGGTGGGCAGGGCGGGCTGCAGGGGTGGCTGTGAGTCTCCCCTGTGAAAGCTGGGACAGGCCGGGCTATGAGCAGGTTCCTGACTGAGGACAGGTGAGGCACAGGTGGAGAGGTGACAGAGCCCCATCTTCTGTGCCACCAGCCTCAGCCGACACACACCATCTCATCGTCTGTCCCTGTCACTCCAGTTCAGCCTTTTCTGCATTGCCATGCCCAGAAGTTGGTTTGGGCTTCTTTATTTGAGTGTGTGTGAAATTTCAAAACCTAGATGATGGAAAGGACGAGTCATCACAACATCTGTTACTCTTGTATTTCCTGCTCTCTTTAAGTCACCGCAGTGAATCCTACCTTCTAGTGGAAGGGGCTCTCTGTGCATTTTTATTTGCTGTTTTGATTAAACATTGGGAAACCAATCTTCTGATAATATTAAATGAATTCTTAGTAGGTGTCAAGTTTTTCTCTTCCATGAACCACATTCCAATATTAGAAAATATTTTTTAAAGTAAAACAGAGCCGTGGAGCTGTAACAGGGTGCAGTGGCCTTTGTGAGGACAAATGGAGAAGGAGTATAGGTTGAGTAGCTAGGGCGTGACTCACTGTGCTCCCAAAGAAAATCTAGGCTTCCCTGAAGAGAAGAGGGTGGTGGTGGATGCTCACTTGGTGGCCCATCCTGGGTTCTGGAAGCTAGAACCAGTGTCACTTGTGACTTGAACTGGGATATTTATAAAGAAATCAGAATGAACGCTGGAGGGTGCCTGCCTACTTTGCACTCGAGCAACTCTGTGGAGCAAAGGAACTCATCCCCCGTGAGGCCTGTCAGGATCCCTGAGGGTGTGGGCTTTGCTTCATGAGATGAGATTATGTCTTCATCCTTCTCTGAACCAGAGCCCTGTTCTCTGGCTATGGAGACCCTGACCTTTACGTGACCATGTCATTAGTATTCTTGTTATTTTATGAAGGAAATCTAGACATTGATTTCAGGATATAGATAGCTAAAGGAAAAACACAAGGTCCACTATATATGTAGGGTGACTGCACTTGTGGTATCTCTCATTCGTATGGGTCATGTAGGGCTGCCCGTAAGAGAAAGACCAAGGAATTCTATTTGGGTAGAAGAGTGTGTGCCCACGTAGTGCTTTATTCCATCCTTTTCCTTCCTTCTCTGAAGGGAAACTAGAGTGGTGACTGGAGCTTGGTTTCTGATTTTAAGGAATAGGAGACCAGAGACTTGTGTCTTCTCCCTGTTGACATTGTGCTCTGTGCCCAGTGAGTGAGGGTTTGAGGCTTGGACTTGGAAGCGTTTGTGTGGAGGATGGTGGGAGGATGTTGTCCGGCTTTTCCCGCACACAGAGTCACTTGGCTGCTCTGCCTAAACGGACCCATCCCTGTCTTTTGAAGGGCAGCTTGAAGGTGGCTTGAAACCGAAAGGCACTTGGGGAAAGATCTGGAAGGGACACCTGGGTGCGCCAGTGTAGACAAGCACAGCAATTGTAGAGCTAACGATGCACACATTTCTGAGACTGGAGTTTGCTTCTCTGTGAGTAGCATTGAGCTGGGTTGGACAGCAGTCTCTGGGTCTTAGGAGTCACTGTGTCCGCAGGTGTGAGCCTGACGGGGCAGTCAGATCAGAGGCTGGGAGGCTGGGAGACCGTGACTGTGGGCCAGTGCTCTTGATGGGCAGGCCAGCTTGCCCCAGGGATAGGGCTCTGCTCTGTGGCCAGCCCTCTCCTGCTGCAGATGTGATAGGAGAGTTGCTTCCTCTTGGGTTCTCAAGCCCTCATCTCAGCAGGGGGCTTGGTGGGAAGCAGCCCCCGGGCAGCATTAGTGGTTCTTGCCCAGTGTGCCTCTTGCTTCCTTGGATGAGGACCACAGGTGTCCTCTGCCTGGGGTCAGTGAATTCAGCCAGCATCAGCACTTCTTCCTGAGCCACACCCCTGAGAAATGCTCCTCTTTGCTGTGCTGCTGGAAGAGGCTAGTTTTCATTTGGAACTGAAATCTCAGCTCCTGCCATTAGGTTCCAAGGCCACAGGGCACATCAGTCTCCTTGAAGCTCTAGTTCCGTATGGGGCCTGACGTGCAATACTAAGATGGAACCTGGGTGGCCCGCTGCTGCTGCTGCAGGTTCCTTCCTGGAAACTGTGCAGCAAAGCCTGTTTGTTATGATGTCCCAGGAGAGAGGGACAGGTGCTCCTTTCTGCCCCACCACAGGAGGATGCCGAACACCATCAGAGGTGGCTGGTGCAGGGAGGAGAGATGTCTGTTTCCCAGGACCTTGGCCAGAGGGCGATTTGGACCCTGGGATGCTTCTCTGCTCAGTTTTCCCAGATGAGCACATCAGGCAAGGGGAGAGAGTGTGTGCTCCCCTGTCATCGAGGGGGGTGTCTGGTTTCAGGTTTCACGTGCAAGAGGAGTCCTCTTATGGCTCATTTTTCTGATGGTATTCAGGGTGCCCCCCAGGAGGGAACTATTGTCCCGGACATCCTGGCTGTGCAAGAGCTCTGGTAACCTTTACCCCTAGGGCTCTGGACTAGGAAATCAGAGGGAGTCCGTGGTGAAACCATCCAAGTAGGCTTCCATTTCCCCCTTGCCGAGGTGGGATGGTGACTGTGATAACTTCTCTGGAAACAGAAAGCAGGAGACAGGGCTGGGGTAGTGAAGGGGAGGTGGTGGTGGTGCTTGCTCTTCACCTAGCGTCCAGGTGGGACTTCACTAGCAAGGTGATGCTTGAGTCAAGTTCTAAAGCAGGGTGTGATATCACATCAGGAGCCTTCTAAACAGAAGGTAAAGCATATGCAAAAGCCCTGGGGCAGGAGCATACCAGGTGTGTCCAGGAGCAGCACGAAAGCCCTGTGGCCACAGGAGACAGCTTAGGACATGACCTCAGGGACGTGATAGTAGGGTGATAGAAAGCTACTGCAGGGCCATCACCCCATGGGACCCTGTTTTACTGGGCCTTCCTGGCTACAGTGTTGAGAATAGATGACACAGGGCTGAGGATGGGCAACGGAGGTCATTGATGAAACTTTTCCAGGAACTCAGGCAAGTGATGGGCTCTAGTGTGGACTAGACAGGTGGGCTTGGAATGAAGGGTTAGTCCTATTCAGGGCACCTATCAAAGATGGAGCTCACAGGATTTCCCAACGGGTTCGATATTGGCAATGGGAGAAAGGAAGAATTGAGGTAACTCCCAACTCTTAACTTCCAACTCTTGTTGGTTGTCCCGAGGGAGGCAAAAGAGGAGGTTTCTCAGGGTAGGAGGTAGTCCGTGTTCCACCTGCTGAGAAATGTGCCTCTCACAGGGGATCTGCTGATGTTTGTGTCCAGGAGAACTTTGAACTTCTGCCCCCTCAGCAACTTTCAAGTACAAGTCCCCCCCAAATTTCTCAAAGCTCATGGTAAGACCTTTGGCTGTTTGCAAAGATCTACATTATTGCTCAGCTCCAGTAGCAGGGAGAAACCTAAAGAGGATTTCCCTCTTATGAAAAAAAAGTCAAAAAGTGGGCATCGCGTCCAGCATCTGTTTTGTGGAGACCCACTACAGAGGCGGCATGCACCCCCACCGGGTCCTTCCTGGGCACTGCTCTCCACATCCAGCTGCCAGCACTTTGAATTGTGCCTGTGAGCATCTGTTGTGCTTTATCTCCATTTATTTTGGACATCCATTAGGATGTTATGTCCTGAGACCTAAGAAGAGCCAAAGAAAAGAAACTTGTTGTCTCAGCATGCTCATCCATTTCTCTGTAGAAATGAAAGCTAATTCCTTTTTCAGTTTACACCATTTTTGCTGTGAAAGGTTTCCAAGGAACACTGTACTTTCACATAGCAGGGAGGCTGTACTCCATCCTGCAGGGTTAGATTTAGTTTCCCTGCTGCACAGAACATTCCATGACTTGCAGATTTTATTACTCAAACATGGCAGCTTTAACCCCCTTCACCACTTTCCTCCATGTCCAAATCTGGCAACCACCAATCCGTTCTCAGTGTGTATGCGTTGAGTACTTTTTGGGTTCCATGTGAAATGTCCAGGAGAGCCTCTGTTGTTTGTCTTTCTGTGTCTGAGTTACTTGGCAAAACGCTCCCAAGGTCGACGTTTCCATATCTGGTTACTATGAATAATGCTGCAGGGAACATGGGAGTGCATCTCTCTTTTGGAAGAGTGTTTTGTGTTCTCCAAAAAAATACTCAGTAGAGCAATTACTGGGTCATGGGCTAGTTGTATTAATTTGTTCCCAGAACCTCCATAGCCCTTGTCCCCATGGCTGCACGAATTTCCATTCCCACCAGCAGTGCACAGGGTCCCCTCCTGTACACACCCGTGACTGCACCTGGTGTCTGTCTCTGAGACGATCGCCTTTCCAACAGTTGTGAGGTGCTAGGTGATTGCAGTTTTGACTCACATTTCCCTGATGACAGTTAGTGATGTGGAACAACTTTTTCTGTCTGTTGGCCACCTGTATGTCATCTTTGTAAAATATCTATTCACATATTCTCCCCATTTTTTTAAAATTTTTTATTAACATATAATGTATTATTTGCCGCAGGGTACATGTCTGTACCCTGCATGAATCATCAGCCTTACACATTTCACAGCATTTGCCATAGCACATACCCTCCCCAATGTCCATAACCCTACCCCCCCACCTCCTAGCCACTCTTAGTTTGTTTCGTGTGTTTAGGAGTCTCTTATGGTTTGTCTCCTTCCCCATTCTATTTTGTTTCATTTCACTTCCCCACCCCCCACAACCCCTTGCCCTGCCTCTCAAATTCTTCATATCAGAGCGATCATGTGATAATTGTCTTTCTCTGACTGACTTATTTCGCTTAGCATAATACCCTCTAGTTCCATCCATGTCGTTGCAAATGGCAAGATTTCATTTGTCTTGATGGGTGCATAGTATTCCGTTGTATATATATACCACTTCTTCTTTATCCATTCATCTGTTGATGGACATCTAGGTTCTTTCCAGAGTTTGGCTATTGTGGACATTGCTGCTATAAATATTTGGGTGCATGTGACCCTTTGGATCACTACATTTGTATCTTGAGGGTAAATACCAAGTAGTGCAATTGCTGGGTCGTAGGGTAGCTCTATTTTCAACATTTTGAGGAACCTCCATACAGTTTTCCAGAGTGGT
>JAPYYJ010003605.1:0-11348 GCA_028533885.1 Nasua narica | reverse complement strand
AAAAAAAAAAAGAGTAGGAAAAAAATTCAACCTTCCTCAATTCAGAAAGGTCACATCTATTACCTGTGATAATGTTGTTAAGCACCCAATCTGGAATTTTTTTTCTATATGTGGAGCTGTCTTTGTATGTGCAAACCTGTTTGTTTCTTTTCATATCTTATTATAATTACCTCCACTGGGTGTAGGATGGATGTACCATTACCTGGTTGGAAGATAGATTAGAAAATTGGTAGAAAAATGTTCACCTACTGAAAATGATATAGGAAAATAAAATGGCAACCATGACGTCTGGCAGTTCAGCAATTATACACTTCATTTTGTTAGAGTAGAGATAGGCAGTAAAAATGACTTAGGAGCAACCCCCAAAAAATAAGTTAAGAAGAAACAGTGGGGGTCCACTGACCAATACAGAAATGCAGAGGAATATAAGATGAGATCCAAGCACTTTGCTTCTAATATGTTTGTTAAAGCCACAGAGGTAATCACGGCATCATGATAGTTAAAGAAGCTTCCTTATTTTAGCACGGATACACAACACAAATATGCTAACACACACACACACACACACACACACACAATTTCAAATGTCAGATAATAAGAATGAACAATTATGGCACACTGTTGCATGCCAAGCGCTGGTCTAACCACTCAGACCAGTCTTTTGAAGGTTCCCTTATCCCCACTTCACAGATTAGGGCACTAAAGTTTAGGAAGACAAAATGACCTGCCTAGGAACCCAGTGCTAATGAATTATCAAATTGGGATTAAAAATCTAAGTCCATTTGCCTCTAGGTCTCTTGCCCTTAGCATTTATAGGATACTGGTTCTAGATTTGCTTTCCAGAGAACTTATATCTAAAATGCCATTTCCAGGGGTGCCTGGGTGGTGCAGTCGGTTAGGTGTCTGACTCTTCGTTTCAGCTCAGGTCGTGATCTCAGGGTCGTGGGAGAGATAGAGCCTGGCGTCAGGCTCCACGCTCAGCACAGAGTCTGCTTGAGGTTCTCTCTCTCTGCCTCTCCTGTTCATGGTCTCTCTCTTTCTCTCAAATACATAAATAAATCTTTTTTTAAAATGTCATTTCCATCACTTGCCATCCTCCTTAGCTTTCTTTATTTTCCTTCAGTGCATTTACCATTATGTACGATTTATGTTATTAGATATCATATATGGTTTACATTATTATATATATTATATATACTATTTACTATCATTGTATACCTAGTGTTAATTCCCACCTCTTCTAGTCTGTCTGCCTCCATGTTTTGTCCCCTGCTGACCTCCTGGGCTTTGAATGGTGCTGGCACAGTGTAAATGCAAATACATATTTGTCGGGATACATCTGCACATAGCAACTTGTTAATATGAATGTCACTGTAACTCTATTTTCTTTCATAATCAGGGATTTTTTTTCTTTATCTGGTATTTGCATTAATTTTTAGCTATTGCAGTTATTTTTTAATTTATTAACTTTACTTTTAATGTTAATAGAAACCAAACAATTGACACCTAGAGAAAAAATGTCAGTTAAGATATGTAAAATATATTTTAAAAACAGAGGTTGAAAAATTTTACCCTAAATGGAAGCTAATAGGCTGACAGTGGTTCAAAATATTTCACAGAATGAGCAAGAAAATGAGTACTTGGGCTTTGACCAGAGACACAAAAGGTCACTTTCCCGGAAAATGCTTTGCAAAACTTTTATCAGAAAATTGCTTTATCATTTTGAAATTTGAAGTGTTATACCTTAGCTTCTACGCTCCACTTCAGAAATAACTATCTCATCTTGCCATTCAGCATAGATATTTGCTTTACAGCTTTCATTTATGTGGCCCGAAATATTTTTTTTAAATGCTTTGTACTGTGCCTTCTGCACTCTTCAAGGTGATGAAACCAAAAAAGCACCTTTTTGTGTTTTCAACAGCACTGGAATTAGCCTCAAGAAAATTTAATAATTCAGGTACAATATAAATGCAACAGTAATAATTTTTTTCATTTACTGCTATCTGCCCTGGCCCTGAACTTTTAAACTAGTCTGACTCATGTACCCCCAAGTCTTGTGGAAAATAAAAGCCACTGTTTGCAGTAGATGTCTTGGACCCTGTCTCTCAGCCCCTCCTTTCTCTTCACCCTATCTCCTGCCTACCACCCTCACTGAGCATCAGGACTGCTGACCCATTTGCTTTGTCAAAAAGCAAACCTTTTTCTGGTTCCATGCTCACCCCTGGTTTTGAAGACCGAGTGACTTAAAGGAATCTGGACTTCGGGTGCTGTCACAGACTTGGCTCACATTCAAGGTCAGGCTCCTCCTATGTTTGGTACTCTGAACACCACACAGCAGGCCTTGTTGGTTCAGCTCCCACCACCCAGACTTCTCCCAGTGTCCTAGCAGGGCCCATTTGGTTCCTCTCTGAGTAGTGTTAGGTGACCACTTAGCGGATAGGTTTGCATTTTTACCCCAGGTACAGAGCTGTTTATATGGAAAAGGCCAGGCTGTAGTCTTCCTGAAGTGAAAAAAGTTCAAGCCATAAAACAAGCCAGCTGCTGCAAGAATGTAGTATCTGTGCTCACACAGAGGTCTGTTTAGAGATAGAGAATGTGACTCATTTTCGAATCCTGTAAAGTGCGTAGGCCAGTATGCTGCTCGACCAAGCAGGGATATAAATTTGCTAAATTGAATTAATCAGAGCAGATACTCAATATTGCCAAGAGATGGCAGATGTGAGCATATCGCTTTAGTTCAAACCTTATTTACATAGTTCGGCAATGACGTAGTCCTAGAGTTTTCTTTGCTCTAGTTCAGGCATAAAAATCAGCTTCATTAACATTCATTCTCTGCATGCAATTCAACGAGAATACATGGTTAAGAAGAACAAATCCTGATGTCTGTCAAGGGTCTGCCATCTCACCTTACGACGTGTTAGATAGAGCAAGGTGGGTCATTTCTTGGTTCCCGCTTGTATTGCAACCAGGGCTTGAGATGAATTCCCCAATATCACACACTGTCTGTGAAGGAACACATTTTCAAAACTTACAAAGCATGCTCATCCAAAAGAAAGGACACGCAACAATCTACGTTTTATTTTCCCCGGCAATCTATGTTTTATCTTCCCCAGAGAGAGCCCGGTTAGGTCAAAGCCCTGCGGGACCACCATGAGTATGTGTTACGGGGAAGAAACGCAGCCCCTCTCTATCCTACTCTCCGGAGAGGGTGACTCTGAGAGCCATCTTGGCGGGTGCAAGGACCGAGAGTCCACGTGGGCGGTAGGCAAGACGGTTTAGGCGCTTGTTTAGGTCTTCTGCCTGGTGCTGGAAGGCCTTACAGGGAGGTGTAGCTCCCCCTGCCGGGGGGAGGAAGCCCTACCAATCACAGGGAAAGCTGAGTTTGGAATCAGTCCAAAGCCTGAGATGGTTTATTGCCCAGGGAATCCAAGAGTGTCTCAGTAATTGTCAGACAGTCCTGAGTGTTGCATCAGACCACCTGTTTTGAAATATTAGCGATTTTGCTGTTTTTAAATATGGATAAGAGCTGATTAGCAGAATGGCCAGACTTATTAAGAGATCATGCAACAGAGGTAAATGGGTTTTTTGGGGGGGGTGGGGCGGGTAAGGGGTAGTTCTGTATTTTCTATTGTTGTATACTATGTACAGAAGCTAGGACAGGGAAATCACTGTGTGAATTTGGTTTTATGGTGAGAAAATAAATAATTTAAAAGAAAGAATTCGGTTTGAGCTATTCTTTAAAATAAATGTGGTTACAGATGGAATGTCTCGTTAGTGCTGCAGTGGATGGAGCAATGGTGTGGGTCACAAATGATAAAGTACATGGAAGGTGAATATAGCACATATTTTTGGATAGATATTTGTTTTCTGACAAAACTGTGGCATGCTCCAGTCACTCACCATTGCTCACAATGAATATTGCTCAGAACTTTTGGATCACAAATAAAAGCAAACACAAACTAGCTTGACTCAAAAGGAGAAATTTTTACCAGGCAGCCAAGTTAAAAGCAGGACTTCTGAGAAAACCAGAATCCAGAACTGAACGTCACATGGACTATCTCCCTCTCTCTCCCTCTCTCCCTCTCTTCTCTATGGTTTATGTTCATTTCCTCTGCAGCCTTCTCGACTCATGAAGGCACAGCTGCCCGCAGATTAGAACTCACATCATTCCCGATTTCCCATTCCTCGTTCTTTTTTTTTTTTTTTTAAGATTTTATTCATTCATTTGAGAGACAGAGAAAGTGAGAGAGAGTATGAGAGGAGAGAAGGTTAGAGGAAGAAGCAGACTCCCCGCAGAGCCGGGAGCCCGATGTGGGACTCGATCCCGGAACTCAAGGATCATGACCTGAGCCAAAGGCAGTCACTCAACCAACTGAGCCACCCAGGCGCCCCCCCCCCCACTCCTCGTTCTAATTTTTAAAACATCAGGGAAGGATTCTAATTGATGTAGCTTGAGTTTTGTGCCCTTGTGGCTCACGCAACAAGGTCGATCTAATGGTAGTGACAGCCATGGCGTCAACACAGGTTTGGAGTAAGATGCAGGGAAAAGCGATAAAACAAAGTGGGTACTCTCAGCGGGAGAGAAGACGGGGCTCTACAAAGAAAGCCCTATGGAAGACTGTGTAACATTTATTGAGCACTTACTTTGAATTCAGACTCAAGGGTAATATCATTTAGTCTACCCAAGTCCATAAAGGAAAGATTAATCTGCACAGAGTAGAAAGCCACTGCAGAGGGGGGGTTTCCAATGCAGGTCTTCCTTCTATCGAGAGGGCTTTTCCTCCTCTCCTGTTTTAAGCAACATTTCTTTAGGGGTTAAATTTTTCTGTATGGTTTTGCTTTTCTTGGTTCCTCATTCTGCTGGGTTGCCACTACTTCATTGTATTTCCTGGGATTTCATCTAAATGTACATGAGTTCAATTTATGCTTTTCAAAAAATGTTTCAAAACAAACTTCAATCATATTTTTACATGTAGACAGCCTTCTTAGCAGTTTCTGAAGTTGGGCAAGATCTTTCCACAAAAGAATTAAATTGTAGATTAATATATGGCCCCAATTTTTGGAATAATAGGCTTTAAAAAATAACTTACTTAAGTGTTTTTAAATATGATGTGTTAATTAGTAAAATGGAACACTCAGCCCATGTACAACACTGTCACATCCAATTATTTTAATGGTAAGAGGAATAAGTGCTGCGTAATTTTAAATGAGATATACATTACAGAGAGATCATTGTAGACTGCTAAAAACAGTCTAGACAAGGCAATATTTGCACCAGTTACTAAAATTCCAGACAAAGCAATACTTATACCAGTTACTAAAATGCACGTGTTTTGGAGACTATGAGCAGAGCCTAGTATCAGGAGTGTTTGGTATTATTTAGACACACATCATAGCTTTTCTAATAAACTCTGGACAACCTGCCTAAACTCTGAATGGTGTGAATTTATCTCATAAGATCCAAGAATAAGCTTGGTATTCGCAACGTGAAGGCTAAGTTTATGAACACTTAAACTCAAAACAAAATGGATTTCATTAATTAAAACCACCCTAACCCATTGTTTCTAAAACAATGGACTCCTGGTCTCTGTCTTTATTTCTGTCTCTTCTTCCCTGCTCCCTATGTCTCTTTCTTGAATTTCTGCGTATGTGCACTATAATTCACTTAATGCATTTGATATACTTCACCTGGGCATTTGGTGAACACTTTGTGTAATATTCTATTGCACTTTCTTGCTTGCAATATGTGGCAGTTAGAAAAGGCAGATGCCATGACCATTGCTCTGTGGTCCCTGCTGTCGGGAGTTGGCTGTGTGAGTGTGTGGGCCAGGCTTCCTTTATCAGAACTGGGACAGGCAGCTGGGCATTTGTCTATCAGCCCATCTGCCAACCCCTAGCAAAATCACACAAGTATTTCTGAGGCTAATGCTGAGGCCAGTACTAAGATAATGAGCTCAGATAATGAGGCACCACTTCCTCTCGGATATCTTAGTTTTATAAAAATGTTGTGATGAGAAAGTACTATTTTGGCCTAATGGAAATATTGCTTATAAAATTTAACACAAAGACAATTCCCCTAAAAGAAAATATGTTCTTAAGCTAGAATTTTCTCATAGAAAGATACAACCTCCAATTTGGAAGAGATTAATGGTCATTTGGTTCAATTCCTCTGATATATAAATCACTTCTAGAACATTCCTGACAAGTGTTATCTAATCTCTATTTGAAACTCTCCAGTGATAGAAACACAAGCAGTCATTCTTTTTTGTTAGGGGTATATTTGGAAAGGGAAATAATCATGCTGGCAACGACCACTTCGAATAAATGCTCCAGGAGAAAGAGGGTAATAGGAAATTCAACACCACCCCCCTTTACACCCTCCATGATTTAGGAAAAGCTCCTCTTTCCTCAATGGAATGAGGAATGGATTCCATTCCAGTGGATGCTCTGAGGAAAGTTTGACACAGAGTTGCTTTGGGGGCTTTCTGAAAGGAAAGGAGTCTAAGATATCCAACAGCTTCATCTTAAGATTTAAAATTAGGGAAATTTTTAAAATGTGGATTCAAATGGCTCAGATCAAGACCTAGGCTTAGAATATGGTACAAATCCTACTGAAAAAATTACCATAATGGAAAGAGCCAACCTCTACATATGGTTTGGTAACTGGGAGTTGGAATGTCTCTCCTGGGTTCTGGAAGCCATTTATTCCAGAACTCGTTTCTGATGAGCTTTAGAACCAAGAAGAAAGCACTAATCTGGGCAGTAAGGGATTGGAGTACATTATGGGATACATCTGGGAATGGAGGGTAGGAAGGGTGGGGCGGGAGACATGGCATACCCCAACTGGAGATATCTAAACTCTGGTTTCATTTACATTAAGTCCTTGTCTTTTAGTTTTTTGAGTCCACAAAGATCTGTCCGTACAGTGACAGTCATTCATGAATTTGACAATGGCTCTACTCTGACTTCTATTCATTCTGAACTTTCTCCACTCCTTGATCAAGGACATTCTTTCCGTTAAGTTGTCTTCTCAGTAATATAGACCCTTTCTTCCCAATCCTTTCCTTAAATACCCTGATTTCAGCACTCAACATCCTTACTTAAACATTGTGCTATAGTCCTAATCACAACATGTGAAAATTATCTTTTGATCATTTGGAACATCTGGAATGTGATTGGACAACATGCTATTTTATTTATATTCTAGCTGACCTAGTATGGCAGATGCTGTCACTGCCCCATTCATGTCCCTTGACACTCACTTTTAGAGTCCATGTCCAAAAAGTCTTCCTTCTGCAAATCCCTGCAACTTTTACCCGAGGGCTTTGTCTCAGTGCCAGTACGAGCAGGCCAGGAGGCCAGAACCTTAATATCTCTGGGAATAGTCCTAAAGTGGTAATGAAGGGAACTGGAGATTAAATACTCCAGCTTCCCCCAACTGAGGATGCAATTCTGGGTCAGGTGTCACATTCACATTGTCTTCCAAAGTTGCCCAGCAGGGCTGAGCTTCCGATGCCCACAGGGTAAAACATTCCCTAGAACACAGAAACGTTCCCTTCCCTGACACACTGCTCACATCCCTCCAATGTTCCTGAGTTACCTCCAAATTAATCAACGTGTACTTAAATCCTCATTTCCAGAGCCTGCTTCTGGGGGAGTCCAAGCTCAGTTACCTAGGGTGGTACCTGAAAAAGTAAGGGAATGTGGATATTCATCAGGAAACCCATCTTCTCTACTGTAGCAAGAAGGGATTATGTGTAATGTGTTTGAAGGGAAAACACCCTCACCTCTCCCCACCTTGGCAGCAGGAAGAGATTCTGCTAACACACTAACATCTTTCTCCATATCCAGAGTCTTCTAATTTTCTCTACAACCTTGATAAGGGTGAGGAGTTAAGGGCCACTTATGACTTTCAGTACGCTCCTCTTTGCAATTCCCATATCAATAACCTAGCACTTCACTTTGAAAGAAGAGTTTTCATTGAATTCGTGTCTCAATAGACACTGAAACCATTTTAATATCCTGTTGTACAGAGGCACACGTTCTCTCTGCTCTAGATTCCTCAAACTTTTGGAGGTCCTATGTTCACACTTTTCCAGTATAAGTGGGCATCCTAAGCACTTTTTGAAGTTATAACAATATCTGAGAAATGAAGCTGGGAGGGAAGGAGTAACGTAGGATCTGCCAACTGGATAAGCTGAAGGCAGCATCAGCTTCAGGCAGGAATCCCTCAATGTTACAAATGTCCTCATCAGACTAAATATTGATCAGACATGAAGAAACAATAAAAGGGGGGGGCACCTGGGTCGCTCAGTCATTAAGCGTCTGCCTTCAGCTGAGGTCATGATCCCAGGGTCCTGGAATTGAGCCCCATATTGGGCTCCCTGCTCAGCGGGAGACCTGTTTTTCCCTCTCCCACAGCCCCTCTTGTGTTCCCTTTCTTCCTGTCTCTCTCTCTGTCAAATAAATAAATAAAATCTTAAAAAAAAGGAAACAATAAAAGGTAAAATATATCCCCTTTTGATTTTTAGGTACTTCTCAAACACAAACTCTTCTCCATTTCTTCTTTGAAGCACTTCTCCTCTGTGGTGTATGTAGGCAGTGTGAATGGAACAGCAGTCTTATAAATAGCTTCTTTAAAAAAAAAAGTTGCAATAATGGCTGTAATTGCCTTCCACAGATCACTGTAAGATTATTTAAATGTAATGTAAAATATGTAAAATGTAATTTTAAAATATGTAAATTTTAAATTTCATATTTTGGATTAATTCTAATCCTTCACATTAAAGTCATAACATTTTAGAAAAGAGGGGACTGTGAAGGTCACTTAATTCAGCTTCCTACACAGTGTCTTACTGCACTTCTGCCTTGGCCCTTCAGCCTCTGCTTGGACACTAACACTGCGAGGGAAATCGTCATCTTCCTAGCTACCAGCTCATGTAATGGATAGAAGGAATTCAGTCATCTGATGAATGACTACACCGGCTAGCTTTTGGGGTGCTCTACTGCCCTGAAATCTCCTTTCATATCTTTTGCATTTCCTATAGGAACTTTACTAATTGAAAGATTTTTTTGGCATCTGTTGGATTTGTTTTGTACATTACTAATGATGGTATTCTGCTCTGCAGCATATTCCCAAAGAAAATGTCACCAAAACATTCATGTTCATTGAGGTCTGAAGCTATGGGATATTCAATAACAAACTACATCTTATAAGATAATCCCAATAGAAATTTTCTGCATTAATGGAAAATATTGCCATGTAAACATGTCACCTTCAACAATTTGTGCACATTCTAATATCCAAGTTTTGACTTTTAATCACAAACTTTGAAGTTCATAGTAAGCAAATCTGTATTTGTGTCTCCTTCAGATATTTCAAAGGCAATAAATAAGTCTTTCTTTTATTTTTTTTAAAGATTTTATTTATTTGAGAAAGTGAGCACGTGCGGTGGGTGCGGAAGTAAGCAGAGGGAGAGGGAGAAGCAGGCTCCCCGCTGAGTAGGAAATCGGACATGGGGCTCCATCCCAGGACCCCAGGATCCTGACCTGAACTGAAGGCAGCTGCTTAACTGACTGAGCCACCCAGGTGCCCCTATTTTTCTTCTTATCTGGATATAAACTAAGCCCCAAGACAGCATAAAGGGCACAGAGAAAGACTAGAAAAGAGTCACCAGTAAGATTAGGAGGTCAGGCAAGGAGTAGAAGAATGTTTTCCTGGTTATTCTCATTTAATCATTTTCCAATTGGCTACATCAGCATTTCTCCACTGTGTTCTGTAGAACTCAGTTACTCCTCAAGTTATTTTTCTAGATGTTAACAGATACTTTTTGAGAAAAGAATCCTATTGTTTATTTTAAAACAAATATGCATACTGTATCCTCACATGGAGGCAAAATGTCCTTGGCATATTAAAAGCATTGGAAACTCCTGCAGCAAAGAAATCTGTCTAATTCACTGGTTGACCATAGACTCTTCCCCGCACCCCCCACCCCAGCCATTAATGACCCATGTTCCAGTAGAATACTGCATAGGAACCCTGGCCTGCCTCTTCTTTTAAGAACATAAATGGTAATGACTAGAGTAAACAGAATACAACATATATAACCTAACCAGTCAAGAAAAGGATGGATTATTTAAAACACAGTTCTGTGAATGTGATAAAATAACATACTTTTTCAAGGCTGTGGTTGACCTGCACTAAGCTTGTTGCTTAATACGACTTCTAGGTCTTTTCTTTCACAGGTTGTACTGTGTGGTTCTTCTTAAATATTTGTAAATATGTAAGCAAAAAATGTGACATCCATTCCTGTTAAATTCCCGTTTACTGAGCTTAGTGGATTCTTTACCTCAGCCACAGACACACACATGAAACTAAAGATGCCAAACGTATTTATAGTATGGTAGGTAATTTAATTATTTAATTATGAAGACTGTTCCATTTAATTTGTGTAGTCACATAATATTTATTTTTAAGTGCCATGAAATGATATAAAACATTTAAAGATGCCATACTTTTCTTATTAAAAGAAGGAAATTATGTCCCAGAAAATTACCATAGTTAAGAACTTCATAGTTGGCAGTTACTCTCATAAAAGATGAAAGTCAGGCTCCCAGACTGAATTTGAGGAACAGCAGAAGTGGAAATGATATCACTGGTTTATTGATAAACTGACTCTTTAATTTTCAGAATATAACCAAACAGAAAATTCCAATTAACCCTACATGCTATCTAAGAGCCACACATTATTAAAGCTAAGACAGAGCTGACATTTCTCATTTGGAAAGTAAAATGGAAATTAGAACATAAACAAGAAGGTGAAAGACATTCAAATAGGCTGAAAAAAACTCAAGAAAAATGATTCATAATAATTAATTTACTTTTTTGCCATATATTGCTGTTATAAGCAAAAGGATGTAGTGAGCAAGAAGTCTTTATATTTGATATATTAAATATTTGACATGAATGTAGAACAGAATTCTGATAAGTTTGAGAAAATATTAGCAAATTATTTCCATATTAAGAATCCTTTTAAAACTTAATTATCTGAATTTGTACAACTTGACCTGTTTTTAGTGAAGAAATTATGTTCTACTGCTAGTTACTAAAATTTCCTCAAATTCTCGAATGACCTTTCATGGTGAAAGAGATACTTTGTTGTTGCATTGGTACCAGTTAAACTGCTTTAAGTTTTTAACCAAGGTGAGTTTACAATCACATTTTATATAAGTGAAATGAAATTTTAAAAAACAGTTAATTTAGGGGCGCTTGGGTGGCTCAGTTGGTTAAGTGCCTGACTGTTGATCTTGGCTCAGATCATGATCTCATAGTCATGAGATTGAGCCTC
>JAPYYJ010003604.1:0-11348 GCA_028533885.1 Nasua narica | reverse complement strand
ACCCTGTTCCACTGTTGATGGGAATGCAAGTTGGTGCAGCCACTTTGGAAAAACAGTATGGAGATTCCTCAAGAAATTAAAAATAGAGCTACCCTATGAGCCTGCAATTGCACTACTGGGTATTTACCCCAAAGAAGCAGATGCAGTACAAAGAAGGGCCACATATACCCCAATATTCATAGCAGCAATGGCCACAGTCGCCAAACTGTGGAAAGAACCAAAATGCCCTTCAACAGAACAGTGGATAACCAAGATGTGGTACATCTATACAATGGAATATTATGCCTCCATCAGAAAGGATGGATATCCAACTTTTGTATCAACATGGAGGGGACTAGAAGAGATTATGCAGAGAGAAATAAGTCAAACAGAGAGAATCAATTATCTTATAGTCTCACCTATGTGTGGAGCCTAAGGAAAATCATGGAAGGCATTGTGAGAAGGAAGGGAAGGGTGAATGGGGAAAATCGGAAGGGGCAATGAACCATGAGAGACTGTGGACTCTGAGCAACAAACTGAGGGGTTTGGAAAAGAGGGGGTGGGGGGTTGAGTGAGCCTTGTGGTGGGTTTTGAGAAGGGCACATATTGCATGGAGCACTGGGTGTGGTGCATGAACAATCAATCTTGTAATACTGAAAAAATAAAATAAACATATTTGGGGGGAAAAAGAGATTTTCAAACAAAATGGTCAATTAAAAAAAACTGGGTGTTTCAAAGTGAGGGTGAACCTTGAGGACAATGTGCAGTGTTCTGTGAAGACTACAGAGAGTGGAAGCACTAGATGGGGCAGAACGCACCCTTGCAATCCAAAAATACTGCATTTAGAGATGAGGATGGGGGAATCCTTAAATTAGCAAACAGCAGAGATTATTTTCCGATTCTAAAGTCAGTTGCCTTTCCAGTACACCAAACTGTTAGAGTGAAATGCAGAAATAACTTCCAAAGAAAGCATTTCTGCTTTATATGACATGTGACTTATTTATAAATGGTTGCCTCACAGATCTTGCAGCCTCAGGAAATGTGAGATGTGGACTGCTCAGGTAACTGATGATGCTGAAGCATCAGGACAGGGCCAAGAAGAGAGATCAAACACTGGCAGCCCAGCTCCTACACTGACCACAGAAAAAGCAATCAGCAGGGAAATGTGAGTCCATTTGTCTTCTGCCAAATTTGAAGCCAATATCTATTCCTTCTTCAGAAGCATCCTCCGTGGCAAAGTAGGAAAAACTGTGGCTCATTGCTCTGCCCACAATGGCCCACTGTGTCTCTGCATCTCCAACTTTGGAAACAGAGCTCTCCAGGATTTCACATCTGGCTACAGCATGGGTGAAGTGTGAACAGCTGGAAAACAATTCTATTCATCTCTGGAAGTTACACTTACCAACAGAATTACTATGAAGCTTCTAGGGAAGCATAGCAAATGTATTTCCCTACTTTTCTATCTCCATAATAAAGAATTATTGGCAGCACAATATACACGTATGTTTCACATTTAGAGCTGGATATAGTTCCCAAGTCAGCTGAGAACACACCTTCTGCATTTTGTATACTTTAGCTTTTATGAATGCTATACTTCCAAGAAAAAATTGTTTGTTCAACCATTTAGAAGTACCTAATCTCTTGAAAGTGGAAAAAGTGAACCTGTAATTAAAGTTAAAAATGCATTTTGCATCTTTTTCACTGTTTCCATCATTCCCTAAAGCAAGCAGAGATCAGGGAGGATCAAATCTCCCCTAACAAGCCTATGGCCATAGCCCCTTAACTTGCAGCTGGTTCCATATAGAGATCAAAATAGTTAATGGCTCATCTTCAGATGGATCTTAGCTGGGAGTTAGCACAGACTGAATTTAAACACTTCTTGTTTTGATTATGGCCTCCACCCTTTCTAAATGGTTTGATGTGATATCTAAGCTTTGTGAATTTCAAATTTTTCATCTCTAAAATGCAAATAATAATATGTATTTCCAGGAGTTATTATGAAATTATATAAAATGTATGTGAAGCACACACCTTCTGTGAGCAAGTTTGTGAATTGTAACACTTGTTTGCCCATGCCAATATCCTTGGAAAATAATCACGCACAAGGCTGACAATGGTGGTGATAATGATGATAAATGATTATGTAACATTTACAGCATGCTAGGCACTGTTCAAAAACTTTCAATGTATATTAATTCACCTAATCCTCACAATGGCCCTACAAGGTGTTCTACAGATAATGAAACCAAGACCCAAGGAAGTTATCATTTCTCCAAGGTTGCACAGCTAGCAAGCAGTAGAGCTAGGATTCCATCCTAGCCACAGGGATTCCTTTGCAGGTAGTTGCTACCTAGTCTGCACTCTTAATCATGACATATGTTGCCTCTTGTGGTTTGATGATAATCATAGTGGTCTTTGACTAAAGGGGGTTTTTGAGTCTTCCTTTTCCTGTTAGATTGGAGAAGGTCCTGCTATATGTCTCTTGCAATCATTGGTCTTTCTCCAGGGATCTGAATATCTGTCCAGTCTTTCTTCCTCATCTGGAAGTACTCCCTTCCCTCTCTGGGCTCCAACCACATTGGCTTCCTTTTGTTCCTCACACACAGCATACTCCCTCCTCTGCATGGAGCACTCTTTCCTCTGCGCTCTTTTCCTAGCATGAATACCCTCTATTCATTTCTCAGGTATCAGCCCAATTGTTATCTTCACAAAAGAAGCCTTCCGGGACCTCCCTGACCAGGTGGCCTTCCTCATATTCATAGTTCCATGGACCTTTTCTGAACAGCACCCATCCATGAGAATGGAAGCTGTGTGCCTTTTTTGCTCACCATGTGTCCATAAAGTCTGGTCAAATCCCACACACATATTTGCTCAATAAGTATTTGCTAAATGAATGAATGAAGCTTGCTCTGTGCCTGAAAGTGGCCAAAAAAGTCAACCTTCTCTTAGCTTCTAACTTACTTCTGCTGCTCCCATTGGGCTCAGAAATCTTCAGAAAGTCCTTAGAAATACAGAAAGTGTCCTTCTATTGTAGTAGAAGATTTAGGGGTCACCTCTCTTTTATCATTCAAAATATAACTCAAAATACTATTAGTTGCAATCCTCAAAGTATTATTATAATAAATATGTAAAGAACAATATACACACTTACTTGAGGTCTTATCCATGCTTACCTGTGGCTATACTGTAATCAACAAATTCTTGCCCAATCAAAATTAGTTGAATATTCGTAAATCCTTTACAAGGGAGTTCCCTGAAGGGTTATATTTTCCTCCAGCTTGTACTGTAACATTATTAGATTTCAAATCTCCTGAGCATGGTTTAGCTTGTAGCAGGCAGCAGCTTACCATTTTGGCTTAATTTGTCATATGCATGGCAAGAGAGGAATGAAATTCCAGTTAAGGAAATACTATGAACTTTTGCCTTCTTATATTTACTGTTCTCTTAACTTGGGCATCTTCAACTTGAAATACTTGGTGAGCAGTTTATTCTTAAGGGCTATTTTATTTTTTATTCTACTCTTTGTGACTATCCTATTTCTTTTTCTGGCCAGGGGGTGAGTTACTGTCTTATTCAGTTACAGGGAATGTGTCATATAAATATTTTAACATTTTAATTAATTGTATTTTCATTATGCTTGTCCTGAGGCTTCCCCGGCTAAGAGTAAAATGTATTGAATTTAAAATAGAAAAACCGTGACTTCAATTAGTTCCTAAGTGGGATCAGTTTCAGTTTTAGACCAAAGAAGCTGCTATATTATAACTGAGGTGTCACTGATAGTCTCTGTAGGGCTTATTCTAATGACAGTCAAGGCTCCTGTCCCCAAGTTAACATTATCTCCCCAATACACACACACACACACACACACGCACACACGCACACATGCACACACACACAGAGTTAATGCCTGTCATTACTCTATTATTTCTTTAGTTCTTGAAGGCTTCCTGCCCTTTTAAAATACCACTTGAAGGTATTAAGCTTTATCAGTTCATAGCTTTGTTATCAGCCAACACCTTAGCTGACAACCAGCTGAGAGTGAGAGCTTGCCAGGAATGTGACCTGCATAGGTGCTGGGCCTGGGGGAGGAGAAAAGGGTGTTAGGAGGGAGGAAGAAAATGCAAAGGGGGCAGAGGGAAGCTCTGGTGACAGCTTGGTGCAGGATGCAGCTGGCCTTGATGCCGTTAAGCTTGTTTGGCTCAGTGCAAGACTTCAGCTTCCTAAAGAGAAACATCCTGGTCTATAGAGCTAAGGAGCTGAAGAGTGAGGCTCAGTCAGAGGCAGACATGGTTGGAGAAAAGGTTCACTCAGCTAAGGGTAGGAGTACAAAGCCTACTATAGTCATCAAACAGTTCCCTACACCTTTCAGACTGTTGACATCAATACCCTCATCCATATTAACAATACAGTCATCTATGTCATCCACATAAACTAGCTAGCAGGTCATATAATATTACTGCATCCCAGACACCATTCTGAATGCTTTATATCCTAGATGACAGATGATGTGATTGGCCATCTTGTACAGATTGGAACTTAGTTTTAGAAAAGTAATGTAGCTCCCCAAGAGCAAACAGCTAGTAAATGGGAGAAGTAGGAATTAAACACAAATTTGTCTAACTACAAAGCCTATGATTTTAGCCACTATGACTTTGAGCTTCTTTGTTTATAAACTACTCTTTAAAAAACCATTATTTTACTTACTCTAAAAACATCCTGAGAAATACAGAGGCTGTGCATGCTCTGTTATTTCCATTTTGGAAATTAAAAAGCAAAGACACACGGGAACATAAAGTTAATCACCCTGGGTCTGCAGTCACCTGCAGAGCACAGATAGAAACATATTCTCCAGGTGCCAACCAGTATTTCTTGTAGAAGGTGGTATATGTTCCTTTACCTCCCTCAACAATGCACACTACATATTTATTCATTTGTTTTTGTGTTAGAATTTGTTCTTTATCTGCCATTGAGAATATATCTTTGCCAGAGATAAACATCCATATCAAAACATGATCTTCTCCAATTTGTTCATGGATTCAGCTCTTTGAATACCACTTAGGTAAAAATAATTACATCAGAAATTTCTAATCAGGGTAAATTACAATAATGATGATTATTGTAAGCATTTCTGATAAAGCCCTCCAGTGATCATTTAGACTCAGGAAAGTCCCCTAAAGAAATGAAACAGCCCACAAAGTGGCTGCCAACAAAGCCTTCCAACAGTTTTAACAAGCAGCCCTAGTTTTTTATTGACTTAAAGGGAAATGGAGTCAAGAGGGAAATTCCAATAAAAGTGCAGGTAAGTCAAAGGTTTGTTTTTGTTTCTATGGATTAGTTCTCACATATTTCCTGTGACTAGACTTTTTTTTTTGGTACTGTGTAATTTTAACCACAAACCTATCATTAAGCAATGTGTACCAAATTCTATTTCCTGATGAACTTGAGAAAGGTCAGAAGTTAATGGGGCCATGCCTGGTTAAAACACCATGAGCTAAGAGGTATAGCTTCTCACCTCAGCATAGGGCATTACAACGTTATCAGAACCTTGGATGGTTCAGTGACTTAGTCACAAGTTGACACGTGAAAGTCTTGGGTTTAGAGAAGCCAATCTAATTTTGTCTTAACTGAACTACACTAAATAAATCACTCAGACTTCCTAAAACTCTAAGAAAACACAAAAGGCTCTTAATCAGAGAGTCTAGGCCTCACTGATATGATCTACATCCCTACACTCACTACACAGAACAGAAGCAACTGAAATTTATATTCATCATCAACTATACAGAATCAGATCTGTCAAGAGGCTCCAAAGCTGAATTTTACTAATGAAAATTAATAACATGTATTAATAAAAAGTCCAAAGGGGATTTAGAAGGGACCTCCAGAAAAAAAGCTACAAAAAGCCCTGTGTTGAACCACCGATTCCAGTGAAAAGTAAGTTCTAAATCAGACTTACCTTTGTTGTCTGGAAACTCGATGCATCTAAAGAGTCAAAAAGAACAGATTTTGTGACACAATTATTGATTTCCCTTTAGAACTTTAGTGAGAGGAGAGTCAGTAAATGAGGCAAGATAGAACAATTCAACATCTAGATGTTCTTTCCAAAATTTTTGTCTTGAATCAGCAGAACTGACAAGGGAATGGTAATGAGAAGTCATGTGAAAGTAGCACTGAAGTCTAAAGTCATAATAGGCATATAACTGCTGGGACAGGAATTTATATATAATTTACAAATAAGGTAAACTATGACAACTATAGTCTGACAACTATACAGACTTCAAATCATATTTCTACTTTCAATTAATTGCTCAAATTCTTTGTTTCAGCCATAATTTAGAAGAAGAAGGAGAAGGAAGAAGAGGAGGAGGGGGTGAAGAGAAGGAGAAAAAGGAGAAACTAAAACAAAGCTTGTGCTAGAGCCACTGGGATGCAAAGAGCTTTCAAACCTCTCCAGAGTCAGCTCAACATATTCCTGAAACCCACATTATCTGGCACAAGAGAAGAATGTGTCAACAGAGTAGACTTGTGAACTGATTTCTCACAGTGACAGACTAATGCAATGTCTTTGACAGAAAAGTATTATAGTTAAAGGAAGATTTTTATATTACTGTGCATGCTCTAAGACCAGTTTATTCATTCAGAGCTTTGGGGACAATCTTTCAAGTAGAGTAATATTTATTTCTACCAAAAGGAAGTCTGAGGTTTTAAATAATTTTGATCGCCAGTCTTTTAAAATTCCATTTTAATTAAACAAATTCAAGAATGCTTGGCAGGAGGGTGGAGGTAGTGATGTTATTCATACCTGAGGAGATAAACTAAAGGTACAAAATTTTTCTTGGCTTGCATCTTTACATATTTTTACTCTTAAGATATAAATCTCTGGATCTGAAGGGAAGTATAGTGCTTAAAATGTTACTTTTGTGTCTTGCATGCTAGGGTGTTTTTCTCTTTTTAGCCAGATTCTCTTAGTAAGTGTAATTACTTAGTAATTAGTCAAAAGTGCCACTTTGGGAAGCTCTAGTCACACTCTATGATACTTTCTGTAGCAACAGTTTGAGTTTTAGTTATATACAATCAAACTGAGAAAGACCTGCATAGATCTTCTGCATAGATCACTGCATAGATCATCTGAACACTCAGGACTGCCCCCAACACTATGGCAGTGCCACAGAGCTTAAATGACCTAACCAAGATGAACCATGCATCCTGCTACAACAACTGCCTCCAAAAAGAAGCTTTTTGTCCCTGATAAAAGCCATTTCAGTAGGAATCCACTAAAAAATTTTTAATTTCAATTTTAAAAATTTTAAAAATATTATGTCCCTTAAGCTCAGCCAACAAACAGAATGTAAAAATGTGTCTTAAAAAAAATACACTGAAAAAATAAGCAAGACTATGCCAAAGCATAAGTGATTGCTACAGGGATAAGCATTAATTTTTTTTAAAGATTTTATTTATTTATTTATTTATTTATTTATTTATTTATTAGGAAAGAGAGAGAGTGAGAGAGAGCAGGTCAGAGTGAAAAGCGGACTCCCCATGGAGCTGGGAGCCCGATGTGGGACTCGATCCAGGGACTCCGGGACCATGACCTGAGCTGCAGGCAGTCGCTCAACCAACTGCACCACCCAGGGGCCCAGCATTAATTTTTTTAAGATTTTATTTATTTATTTGACAGAGAGAGCACAAGCAAGGGGAGAGGCAGAGGGAAAAGCAGACTCCCCACTGAGCAAGGAGCCTGATGGGGGGCTCCATTCCAGGACATTGGTATCATGACCTGAGCCAAAGACAGAGACTTAACCGACTGAGTCACCCAGGAGCCCAGCAGTGTTTTTCTTGATGTTTTTCTTAAATTCCCAAATTTCATACAACGAATAAGTGTTACTTCGAAAGTCATTAAAAACATACCATAGAAAGCAAATCCAGAACTTCTAGTCAAGATGGCATTGTAAGACTATGATTTGAAAAACTCTCCATTCCATGTACATATTTTATTGCAGATAGTATTTTTAAAAAGAGAAAATTAAAAATACAAAGCAATAGTAGATTAATAGTCATAGTACAGAAAGAACATTACATAATTAAAAAAGTAGGTAAAGAATGCAAACAGATATCCAAAGGACAGAAAAACAGTGATTCAAAGGGGCACATGCACCCTAATGTTTATAGCACCAGTGTCTATGTTGCCAAAATATGGAAAGAGCTCAGATTCCATTGACAGATGATGGATAAAGAAAATGTGGTGTGTATATATATATATATACACACACACACACACACACACACACACACACACACAATGAAATATTACTGAGCCATCAAAAAGGATAAAATCTTGCCACTGCAATGATGTGAATGAAACTAGAGTGTATTATGCTAAGTGAAATAAGTCAGAGAAAAACAAATACCATATGACTTCACTCACAGGTAAAATTTAAGAAACAAAACAGATGAACATAAGGGAAAGGAAGGAAAAATAAAATAAGATAAAAACAGAGAAAGGCAAACCATAAAAGACCTTTTTTTTTTAAGATTTCACTTATTTATTTGAGAGAGAGAGAGTGAGAGAGAAAGCACAAGTAAGGGAGGGGTAGTGGGAGAAGGAGTCTACCCACTGAGCATGGAGCCTGATGCAGTGCTTAATCCCAGGACCCTGGGATCATGACCTGAGCTAAAGGCATATGCTTAAGCAACTGAGCCACCCAGGCACCATAAAATATTCTTAACTATAGGAAACAAACAGGAGAGGAGGTAGGTGAGGGAATGGGGTAGCTGAATGATGGCATTAAGGGGGCACATGATGTAATGAGCATTAGGTGTTATATGCAACTGATGAATCACTGAACCCTACTCTGAAACTAAGAAAAGAAAAGAAAAAAGAGTTTGAAAAGAAAAAAGAGTGTAAACAGAAAATTTACAAAAAGATATCCATGGTCTCTAACGATGAGATCATTGAAAATTTGAAATAAGATATCATTTTATATCTGTAATTTTAGAATACATAAAATAACACTACATATTGAATAAATGCCAGCTTCATAATATTATCTACCTGGCAGGGAGGAGAGGAAATGGATGAAGAATAAATACACAGTTTTTCAAATATATCTCTGTAACATTTTATTGCTAAACAAACAAAAAAAAACTTTAAATACCTAAACAAATATATCATTTGTTATATCTGAATATTGAGCATATGAAGACTGTATCTTATTAATATCTGTACTCTTCAAAATTTTTGGCATATTTCATAATTTAAAATGTCATAATTAATAGGTCATTTTTTATTTACGCTGAACACATTTTAGGAGTAGCAATGTCCATATTTCAGAGACTAGAGAGGGAAACAAAGTTGAGATAAAGGTTTGTTATTAACATAGAGGAAACCCAAGCCTCATATAGACACACTGTGGCATGAAAAGAGCTGATGGTGAAGATAGGGTATGGAGGAGTGGGGGGATGAGAGAGGCAATGATTGATCCCTGAGCTTGTAAAGGATAATTGGAGCTGAAGACTAAAGAGGAAGAGATAAAGTACTCAAAGTACTTGAAATAATGGAACGTGAAGTCTATGCTACATAGCAAAAAAAATTGAGGTCATGGAAGGGCTGCTAGAAATGAGAAGTGGAAGGACTCAAGAGTGTGGAATATTCTACAGTGTGGAAGAGTAGGGGCCATAGGATTAAGACAGGTAACTGTGGAAAGGTAGGAAATTATGGTTAGATAGCAGAAATCGGAAACAGAGCAATTCCAGATGATGTCCGGGTCTGAGCAAACACACAGTAAACATGTTCAAGTGGAAAAAGCTGCTGCTGAGGAGGTTACACTGAGTGGTCAAGGTGAAGGAGAGACCAGATTGGACTCTGAGGTCATCAGGATTGAGCCAGGATCTGGGGAAGAGCAGGAAGCAAAGAAAGGAAGATTGAGCTAAATGCCAAATGCCTCAAAGTAGCTGATAGGGTTGGAAGGAGGGAAACATAGAAGAGGACATAGATGACTTTCCCAAAAAAGGCTATCGGACATTACTTTTGCCCAAAAAAATGTTATTACAAAAAGTAAACATTATTAGTAGAGGTGGCTTTACCATTTCTTGGTCCCCCTAGTGTGCACAGGCCCTTCCAAAGATCAGGGAGGAGTGCCAGAAGTACATTCACAATGGTCCATGCTTCATCTAATTTGCAGAGGTAAAATATTTTAAGGGAGATCAAGTGAAGTTTGTCTCTTTCCTCTCCAATTTCCCCTCTGTCATATTACAAAAGTGTCAGGCAGAGTTGCAATGGTCTTGGGCATTTTTGGGTTCTGGTGAAGGAGATCAGGTGAAGGTACATTTAATTTGTATCTAGAAGAACATATTTATATGGTTAGCAGTCACTTCCATGTTGTTATTGTTAGCCATCATAGGGTAAGAATGGCTTCCAGCAATAACCTAACTAGCAACCCAGCTGACTCACTTGGCATCAAAAAGGATCAAGGCCAGAGGTTTCCTTGTAAGAATGAGTCCCATGGTGAAAAGCTGATAGCCTTCCCTTTGAGATCAGAAACACATCAAGGATGCCCACTCTTGCCACTCTTGTTCAACATAGTACAAGAAGTCCTAGCAACAGCAATCAGACAACAAAAAGAAATAAAGGGTATTCAAATTGGCAATGAAGAAGTCAAACTCTCTCTCTTCACAGATGACATGATACTTTATATGGAAAACCCAAAAGACTCCACCCCCAAACTACTCGAACTCAAACAGCAATTCAGTAATGTGTCAAGATACAAAATCGAGGCAAAAAATCAGTTGTTTTCCTATACACTAACAATGAAAATATGGAAAGGGAAATTAGAGAATCGATTCCATTTACTGTAGCACCAAGAACCATAAGATACATAAACCTAACCAAAGAGGTAAAGGATCTGTACTCGAGGAACTACAGAACACTCATGAAAGAAATTGAAGAAGACACAAAAAGGTGGAAAAGCATTCCGTGCTCATGGATCGGAAGAATAAACATTGTGAAAATGTCTATACTGCCCAAAGCAATCTATACTTTCAATGCCATCCCGATCAAAATTCCACCGGTTTTTTTCGAAGAGCTGGAACAAACAATCCTAAAATTTGTGTGGAACCAGAAAAGACCTCGAATTGCTAAGGAAATGTTGAAAAAGAAAAACAAAGCTGGGGGCATCACATTGCCTGATTTCAAGCTTTACTACAAAGCAGTGATCACCAAGATACTGGCACTGGTACTGGCACAAAAACAGACACACATCCGTGGAACAGTGTAGAGAGCCCAGAAATGGATCCACACCTCTATGGTAAAGCAATCTCTGACAAAAAGGGGAAAAACTATCCAGTGGAAAAAAGACAGTCTCTTCAATAAA
>JAPYYJ010003603.1:0-11349 GCA_028533885.1 Nasua narica | reverse complement strand
TAGGTATTCATCCTTTCAGATGGCTGAGTAATATTCCATTATATATATTTATCTATATCTATATATATATATACACTATATACAGTATATATATACCATATATTCTTTATACATTCATCAGTTGGTAGACGTTTGGGCTATTTCCATAGTTTGGCTTTTGTAGACAGAGCTTCTATGAACATTGGGGTGCATGTGCCCTTTTTTTCATGACATCTATATCTTTGGGTTAAATACTTGGTAGTGAAATTGCTGGGTTATAGGGTAGCTCTCTTTTTAACACCTTGAGGATCCTCTATACTGCTTTCCAGAGGGTTGTGCCAGCTTGCATTCCCACCAACAGTGTAAGAAGGTTCTTTTTTCTCCACATCATCACCAACATCCTCACTGACATTTGTCGTTTCTTGTTTTGTTAATTTTTTGCCATTCTAACTGGTGTAATGAGTACCTTACTGGTGTAATGTGTACTAACTGGTGTAATGTATTGCACTGTACTTTTGATTTCTATTGCCCTGATGCCTCGTCATGTTGAACATTTTTTTGTGTGTCTTTTAGCCATTTGTATTTCTTCTTTGGAGAAGTGTCTGTTCATGTCTTCTAGGCAACCCATGGAATGGGAGAAGATTTTTGCAAATGACACTACAGACAAAGGGCTGATATCCAAGATCTATAAACACTGTAGTAAGAGATGTAGAGACATACTATATCATATGTAAAGGGTCTATCCAACAAGAGGATTTAACAATTGTAATTATCCATGCCCCTAACATGGGAGCAGCCAACTACATATGCCAGCTATTAATCAAAATAAAGACTCATGTGAATAATAATACATTAATAGTAGGAGACCTTAAAACTCCACTCTCAGCAATGGACAGATCATGTAAGCAGAATATCAACAAAGAAACAAGAGCTTTCAATGACACATTGGACCAGATGGACTTCATAGATATACAAAGAACATTCTACCCTAAAACAGTAGAATATCCATCCTTCTTGAATTCACACAGAACTTTCTCTAGAATAGACCACATACTAGGTCATAAATCAGGTCTCCATTGATACCAAAATTTAGATTTTTCCCTTCATGTTATCAGACCACAATGCTTTGAAACTGGAACTCAAACACAAGAAAAAATTTGGAAGGAATTCAAATACTTGGAAGTTAAAGACCATCTTGCTAAAGAAGGATTGGGTCCACTGGGAAATTAAAGAAGAACTCAGTCAATTCATGGAAATTAATGAGAATGAAAACACATTGGTCAAAAACCTATGGGTACTGCAAGTATGGTCCGAAGGGTTGTGAGGAAATACATAGCAATCCAAGCTGCTCTCAAAAAAGTAGAATAATCCCAGAAGCACGAGATAAACTTATACCAAAAGGAGCTGGAGAACGAACAGCAAATAAAACTTAAACCAAGCAAGAGAAGAGAAATAATAAAAATTAGAGCAGAAATCAATGAAATAGAACCCAGAAAACCAGTAGAACACATCAATAAAACTAGAAGATTTTCTTTGAAAAAATTAATAATATTGATAACCCTCTGGTCAGACTTATCTAGAAGAAAAGAGAAAGGACCCAAGTTTTAAGAAATTCATGAATGAAAGGGGAGAGATCATGACTAACACACGGAAATAGGAAAAATTATTAGAAATTATTACCAGAAACTATACGCCAACAAGTCAAACAGCCTGCATGGAATGGATGCCTTCTTGGAAACTTACAAACTACCAAGACTGAAACAGAAATAAGTATTTATTTATTTTTAAAGAAATCTCTACACTCAATGTGGGACTTAAACTCATGACGCTGAGATCAAGAGTTGCATGCTTAGGCTGCCTGGCTGGCTCGACTCTTGGTGGAATGCACAACTCTTGATATCAGGAGTATGGGTTTGAGCCCCCCATTGGAAGTAGAGATTACTTAAAAATAACATTATAAAAAAAAACAAAACAAAAGAGAAGTTACTTGCTCCACTGACTGAGCCAGCCAGGTTCCCCTTGACTTTAGATTTAAATATAAATTCTTTGTTTTTTTAAAATACAGATTCTGACTCTGCGCCCTTCGTAGATTAAGATTTTAAAATTTAATTCATTACTAAATATAATTTGCCCATTCTTCTTTAAATCTTTGTGTCTGGGGCCCTGGGTGGCTCAGTGAGTTAAATTCTCTGCCTTCGGCTCAGGTCATGATCTCAGGGTCCTGGGATCGAGCCCCAAATCAGGCTCTCTGCTCAGCAGGGATTCTGCTTCCCCCATCCCTCTGCCTGCCTCTCTGCCTACTTCTGATCTCTCTGTCTCTGTCCAAGAAATAAATAAAATCTTTTAAAAATAAACCTTTATGTCTAAAAGTCTATATTCTTTTAATTTCATGCTTTTTCAAACATTCACTATTTTGATTTTTTCCTCTCCAAATTTCTTTCAAATTTCCTTTCAACACAGAAGATGGGATTATTGAATCTGTGTTGTGCATACATGTGTAAGAGTGTATTTTTATGAAGTAATGTACACATGCGCACGGACATATTTGTGCTCCTTACCCATGAAAGATTTCTTGGACTCATCAACTATTTCCAAATACTATTTATTTCTAACATCCACCTGCATTAGAGATAAGGAAACAGAAGTTTCAGATTGATTTCATGTTTAACAATTATTTAACAAATCTTTAAAGCTTTTGTCCATTGATAAATGAATGGATAAGCAGAGTTTATAAATATATATAAACTCTTATAATTACATATGTAAAGTATAATAATATAGTAATTATATATAAATATATAATATAAGACCGCCCATATTTATAGAATATATATGATATATTGGAATAATTATGGAATATATGTATTATATATTATTATCTAATATATATTTACATTTATATAATATATATTATATATTACTTTATATTTATATATTTTATACAAAGTATTTTATTAATAAAACATAAATATTCATAAATATAAAATATGAATATTTATATTCATATATAAGATATATAAATATAAATACATATTACATATATATAATGGAATATTATTCAGCCCCGGAAATGATGAAATCTTACCATTTACTTTGATGTGGATGTAACTAGAGGGTATTATGCTGAGTGAAAGAACTCAATCAGAAAAAAACAATTATCATATGGTTTCACTCATATGTGGAATTTAAGAAAAAAAATAGAGGATTAGAGGGGAAGGAGGGAAAAATAAATAAGATGAAATCAGAGAGGCAGACAAACCATAAGAGACTCTTCACTATAGGAAACAAGCTGGAGGTGTTGGAGGGGAGGTGGCTGGGGGATGGGGTAACTGGGGGATGAGCATTATGGAGGGCATGTGATGTAATCAGTACTAGGTGTATATGCGACTAACGAACTGCTAAACTCTGCAGCTGAAAATATTGGTACACTCTATGTTAACTAATTTAATTTAAGAAAATAAATTTTAAATAAAAGATGCTCTACATCACTAATCACCAGGGAAACTATGGGTGGACCTTGAGGGCATTATCCTCAGGGAAATAAGTCAGACAGAGGAAGATAAATACCAGATGATCCCCCTCAGATGTGGAATCTTAAAACAAGACAAAACCAAACCGAGGTGGTGGATATACAGAGCAGATTGGTAGGATCCCGAGCTAGTGGGTGGGGAGTGAGTGAAATGGTCAAAAGTGTCAAAAGGTATGAATTTCCAGTTATAAAATGAGTCAGTCGTGGAGATGTCCTCTCCAGCATGGTGACTCTAGCTAACAAAACTATTATAGATTTGAAAGTAGCTAGGAGAGGGCATCTTGAGAATTGTCATCATGAAAGGAAGTTTGTAACTGTAGGAGAGAGACAAGATGATGACAGAGTAGGGGACCTTCCTTTCCCTGGTCCCTTGAATTTAGCTGGATCTCTATGAAATCATTCTGAACACCCATGAATTCTGCCTGAGATATATGAAGATTTGTCTGAAACTCTACAGTCAGAAAACTGACTGTTTTCTGCAAGGTAGGAAGTGCTGAATCATGAATCTGCAGGGAAATATCGGAAGACACCAGAGTGGGGAGGAAGCCTCCATAAGCTGGCTACCAAAAAGTGATAGAACACAGGAGTGCAAAACTGGAACCCTTAAATCGGCTCCAGTTAGAGACATCCCTTTCTGAGAGGGGCTCAGGGGATGAAAAGAGCAGAATTCCAGGTGGGTCCTTGTGGTCTCAGGATCCCAGGAGACTCAGAAAGAACAGGGTGCCTGATCTCATAGAGTGCCCATGGAGTGGACTGGGGAAACTGGTTATGGTCAGTGAGCCCAGCAGGGGGCTCTCATATCGCAGTAAACTGTGGGCCTGGCCTGTAGGGAGACATAATATGCCAACCAATTGAATTTGAATTAAAAAAAAAAAAGAAAAAAAGAGCCTGTGTCTTCGTTTGCCTCCTCTTTTCTTTCTTTATGATTGTTTTTTTTTTCTTAAATTCCACACATTAATGAAATCATACGGTATTCAACTTTCTCTGACTGACTTATTTCACTTAGCAAAAGACACTAGCTCCATCCGTATTCTGCACATGGTAAGATTTCATTCCTTTTGATGGTTGAGTACTATTCCATTGTGCGTGTGTGTGTGTGTGTGTGTATGTATAAATTCTGTGAAATATATATATCCATTAATCCATTTATAAAATGAAGGGTGCTTGGACTGTTTCTGTAGATTGGCTATTGTAGATAAGGCTGTTATAAACATTGAGGTCCACGTATCCTTTTGAATTCATATTTTTGTGTTCTTTGGGTAAGCATCAAAGACTCTACCAAGAAAGTTCTAGATATAACAATATAATAGATGTAATAATGTAGTAAATGAATCAGTAAAGTGCAGTTGATTGATTTGCAATCAATACCCAGAAATCAGTTACATTTCTACACATTAACAATGAAGAAACAGAAAGAAAAAAAAAACTAAAAACACCATTACAATTGCACCAAAAAGGAATAAAATACTTAGGAATAAATTTAACCAAAGAATTCTTAACCAAACAAATTTATTTAAACAAATAAATTTAACCAATTATAGACCAGTCCTCCAAAAACTATAACACACTGATGAAAGAATTACAGATGACGTGAACAAATGGAAAGAAATACTATGCTCACAGATTGGAAGAATTAATATTATGAAAATGTCCATACTATCTAAAGCAATTGAGAGCTTTAATGCTTACTCGATTAAGTAATTAATGAGTTTATTCAGTGCTAATGTCAATCTCACAGAGTGACTGCTACTTACACTTTTTTACAAGGATTCATTCATTCATTAATTCATTATTTTAGAGATGGAGAGAGAGCCTCCAAGGGCAAGCAGGGGGAGGGAAAGGGAGTGAACATCTCAAGAAGACGCCATGGTGAGTGGGGGGACATTCAGCCTCATCTCAGGACTCTGAGATCATGACCTGAGCCCAAAGGAGTCAGCTGCTTAGCCAAGGGAGCCACCCAGGCATCCTTGCTACTCACACTTCGGATGGTATTTTATAAGTTTTATTTTGTTTTGTTTTTATGTTTTAATTATTTTTTCCTGTTCTGTTAGTCACCATAGAGTACATCCATAGTTTTTGATGTAGAGGTTCATGATTCATTGTTTACATATAACAACCCATGCTCCATGCAATCCGTGCCCTCCACAATACCCATCACCGGGCTCACGCGATCCCCTCACCCCTCCCCTCCCAAACCCTCAGTTTGTTGCTCAGAGTCCACAGTCTCTCCTGGTTTTATACTTTTTATCACTCAATGGCTATGAAAGCAATGGTAGAAAACGTATGTTGAGATTGTTACACTCACTGTGTTTTTCTGATCAGGTGTGGTTTTGTCCCCTGGGGGTCACTGATCGCTGTCCGGAGCCAGCTTTGCCTGTCACACAGGAGAAGGGTGCGAGGACAGGAATGTCTAACCCCCTCCAATGCCGAGGTCGCACCCCACCCCAGGGCAGGCTCTGGCCAGGATGTCCATGGGTAGAGACAGAGAAAGCCTGAGCTAAGGAATATCAGTATTTGGATCACAGCTGCCCTCAGGTTCTTCCCTCCCCCTTGTAACACTTTCCTGACCGCAAATTCACTGTAACCGGGTGGCCACCAGTTTAAAACTTGCAAACCCACACAATGTAACAGCTTCATGGATTTGTTCCCGGGCTGCTGGGTCAAAGAGAAGTTTCCTGTGTTTTTCTTAAACTATCCCTCAGTTGTAGCAAACTTCAGACCTTTGATGAATTTCTGCCTTGACTGTCCTTGACTATTACCTTGCTGCGTATTATCTCCCCTCCCCTGCTTTGCTTTTTTTTTCTTTTTTTTAGCATTTCAAATGATTTCCACTGGTCAAGGCTTCTCAGTTAACTTCCAGAATATATTCTAACCCTAAAATTTAGAAATTCAGTTAAATTTATGTCTTTTTATTTTCTTCCCTGTAAATTTTATATGTAGTTTTCTTGATGCTCGTCTGAATGTATTGGTTGCTCTTACACTGAGGTCATAATCCCTCTTTTTTTTTTTTTTTGTAGAATGCCGAGGGAGAGCCCTATTTCATATTCTTCAAGATTGGTACCCATTTTTAGTAAATATTTATTTACTTATCTTTAGAGAGAGAGAGTGAGCGCACAGGAGCATGACCAGGAGAGGCAGAGGGAGAGAGAGAATCCCAGGCTAACTCTGCTGAGCATGGTGCCCGGAAGGGGGTTTGATCTCTGGACCCTGAGGTCAAGAGCTGAGCCTAAACACTGAGCACACACTGCAGATCTCTTAATTGTAGCCCAATGAGACCCATTTCAGGTTTCTGACTTTCTAGAAACTCAGGATAAATCTTCGTTTTAAGCCACTCATGTGGTGGTGTATGGTAGCAGGAATCAAATACAGACATTTGTTTAGAAAAATATTGTCTGTAGGAATAGAGTTTGAGCCTTTCAACTCATTCAGTGAACTTCCCTGAAAGGTATTTGGTATTGAAATCCCACCTTAAATGGAAGGAGAAAATCAGTTTCAATCTGGATATTCTGTCCCATTAGCTGGATAGTGATTTCCCACTGCAGAAATGGAAATGTGGTTTTGACTCTAGGCCTTTGAAGATTTGAGATAGAAAAATATTTATTTATTTATTTATTTATTTATTTATTTATTTATTTATATCATACCCTTTATTTTTTTAATTTAATTTTATTTTTTCAGTGTTCCAAGGGTCATTGTTCATGCATCCAGTAACTCCTTGCAATACGTGCCTTCCTCAATACCCACCACCAGGTTCACCCAACCTCATGCCCCCTTTCCTTCCAAAACCCTCAATTTGTTGCTCAGAGTCCACAGTCTCTCTTGATTCATCTCCCCCTCCAATTTCCCCCAATTCACCCTTCCTTTCCTTCTCCCAGTATCTTCCATGTTTTTCCTTATGCTCCACACATAAGTGAAACCATATGATAATTGACCTTCTGTGCTTGACCTATTTCACTCAGCACAATCTCTTCCAGTCCCATCCATGTTGATACAAATGTTAGGTATTCATCCTTTCTGATGGAGACATTATTTTCCATTGTATATATGGACCGTATCTTCTTTATCCATTTGTCTGTTGAAGGGCATCTTGACCCTTTCCACAAAAAGGTGGAAAAGCATTCCATGCTCATGGATCAGAAGAATAAACGTTGTTAAAATGTCTATATTGTCCAGAGCAATCTATACTTTCAATGCCATCTTGATCAAAATTCCACGGGCATTTTTCAAAGGGCTGGAACAAACAATCCAAAAATTTGTATGGAACCAGAAAAGACCCTGAATTACTAAGGAAATGTTGAAAAAGAAAAACAAAGCTGGGGGCATCACGTTGCTTGATTTCAAACTTTACTATAAAGCATGTCCGGAGGAATGAAATTAGGTCAAGATTAGTGTTTTCAAAACAACTGCGTGAAACAAAATTAAATGAGAATCTCAAATTAATGTTTATGAAGACATAAAATAATAATTCAGTGCTGTCAAGATGGGTCACTAATTTTAGATTAAATGTCCAAAGACTTGGAATAAAAGAATATGTGTGAATGATCTTTACAAATGGGGAATGTGATCATTTTTTCTTACATAAGGTTATATGGATTGTAATATGCTTATGAAGATAAAGGGCATCTTCAGTCAAATGTAAAGAAGAGATGATGGTCAAAGATGATGCAACTTTTAGAAATGGATCTCATCACCAAGAGACAAAAGGACCCAGGGGGAACAACAGAGATGCAAAAGCAAGTGGGAAATGTGTATAGAGGTGATTTATTAACATACAATGTACAAAATATCATTTATTTTCATTTTTGTTTATTGCAAGGATTGACAAGTGAAATATATTAGTGACAGCTCAATATTTCAGGATAGATAATATCAAAAAAGCAATATAGATCACACTGTATAACCGAGTGACAGAGTTGAGCCCGCAATACTAATGAACACAATTTTCCACATATAAGTCTATAATACACACTAGAGCTGAATGCAGACAGCAAAGTTGGTGAAACAAATACAAAATCCTCTTCTAATTCTTGGTTTGAAAAAATGCAATTAAAAATAGGAATAAGTCTCCTCTGACTCCACTCTATAAATGCAAAGACCTGGTAGAGACAATGTACAATACAGAAAACCAATGAATAACTAATCTGCAAATATATTGAGCTCCCCTCATAATGAAATCATTTCAAAGCAAAGCTCCTTCATATAGTTTTCATTGTTAGGTAATTGTTTTGACGTGAAGACCCAGAGGAAGAGAGGATGCTGTGAAAATGTGTGTCTCTTGAATTACTGTTGCATAGGTCCTATGTACTGTTGCATAGGTCCTATGTATAAGAAATAAATTGGTCTAGATCTTTCTCATCAGTATGGAAACAGAGTCCAATGTGCCCCGTTTCAAAGACAAAAAAGAAATGCTCTGACTACTGGACATCCCTCCACACCTAATACTCCTGTTCTGTGTAATTGCAAAACTCACTGGCTGTGTTTCTATTTTTATTGGAAGTTCCCCAATATTATGCCTCCCATCCCTTCACTTCATTGTCAGCAATCACTCATGTGCCACCGAGCTCACGATTCACTTCTTTCCTTAACATCATCAGTGAATCCATTCATCAGCTCATCAGGCAAGTGAATGAGCTTAGAGATCTCTATCGCTTCTTGGCCTTTTGGCTAAGATCAAGTGGAGCTTAGAGATCTCTAGGTTCTCAGCCAGGCTGGAGGCTGTCAGGTGACCTCAGGTCACTGCACCAGGCTTGGATTATGTCTGACCCTTGCCTGTGGGACCTGCTGGGCTCTGGCACTCATCTACATGGCAACTCTGGGGAGGGGTCCCTATGTAGCAGTCTGAATTCCTCCTGGGCAGGATGATGGTGACTAAACTCTGTCCCCTCTCAAGATGGTAGGAAGGAGACTGGCATTAGTCTCCCAGCCAAGCTTAGGATTCCAGTGACAACCATCAGGTCCCATCCAGCCCAAGTGGGCACAAGAGAGGGACTGCCACACAGGCGATATTTAGAGCTTCCTCTGTGTGTTCATGAGGCACGTTTCCTTCCTACTCCTCCAACCTCTAAGCACAGGAGTTCCCTATGAGATACTGGTGTGGACAAGAAGGAAAATTTTCCTGGAGATTGTGTGTTCCCAACAGACCAGATTATAACCAAAGTAATGGAGAGTTAACGATCACTTCTTCAGGAGCTCTGATGCTCCCAGAGCTCAGACCTTCCAGAATCTTACACCAACCCTGATTTCAACTTTTCCACAAAGTCTAGGCCTGAACAATGTGTTTGGATTAGATCCCTTGGATCTTCAAAATGTTGACTTGTAGTGGGCACACAGCCTGACATCTATAGAATATCACTGTTTTCCTTTCCAACAAGGAGCATTAAGCTTTCCTGATGTAAACCTTGAGCAAGGGATGCCTGGATTCCTCAGTCAGTTGGGCGTCTGCCTTCATTTCAGATCCTGGAATTGAGTCCCCACATTAGGCTCCTTGCTCAGTGGGAAGCCTGCTTCTCCTTCTGACTGCCACTCCTGCGGCTTGTGCATGTTTGCCCTCTCTCTCTCTGACAAATAAATAAATAAAATCTTTTTACAAAGCCAACAAAACAAACAAAAAACCTTGAGCAAAACGGACCTCAGCTTCTTGACACATTTGCCAAAGGATTAGAATTTTCATACTTTTAAATTAAGAGCAATCATTTAGTCCCTTACTGTGAAGCTTTTGTTGATTATAAGAAATATATTTAGAGTTATTTTGCACTATTTTAATAATTTTGGAATAAAAAAATAAAGATATTTTTCCCTGTAGCATCCAGAATGAGCCAAGTTTTGCAAATGTTTTTTTTTTTTAGCCTAATGAGAACCATTTCAGGCTTCTGACGCCCTGAATTGTGAGAGCATAAATGTGTTTTAAACACTAATGTAGTCATTTTACATTAGCATTAGGAACTGAATACAAGCATTTATCTGATAAAAGTTTGCTCAGGAAACAGAGCGTAAGCAATCTTAGGAGCTTGTTCTGTCCTATGACAATTGGTCATGTCGAGTCTCCTTCACAAAGAATGTTTTCAGAGCCCTCTTTACATCTTTGTTTTTCAGGCTGTAGATGAAGGGGTTCAGCATGGGGGTGACCACCATGTACATCACCGAGACCACTGCACTGAGTGGGAGCTCTGGGTAGCAACAGTGCTAAGGTGCACACCGAGCATCGTGCATTAAAATAAGGAGACAACAGAGAGGTGAGATGCACAGGTGGAAAATGCTTTATACTTACCCCGAACTGATGATATTCCACGTATGGAGGAAACAATCTTAGCATAAGAGTAAAGGATCCCAGCAAAAGGACCATCACCCAATAGCACAGCTACAAAATACATCACCAAGTTATTCAGAAAGGTGTCAGAACAAGCAAGTTGGATCATCTGATTCAGTTCACAGAAATAGTGGGGGATTTCCACCTCTGTGCAGAAGGACAGCCGCAACACCATTAAAGTTTGTAACAAGGAATGCAGGATGCACATGATCCAGGACACCAGTACCAGCAGTCTACAGAGCCAAGGGTTCATGATGATCATGTAGTACAGGGGGTGACAGATGGCCACAAACCGGTCATAGGCCATCACAGCCAGGAGAAAGACATCTGAAATACCAAAGAGTATGAAAAAATAAATCTGTGTGACACAGCCTGCATAGGTTATGACTTTGCTCTCTGTCTGTATATTCATCAGCATCTTGGGGACGGTGGTGGAGGTGGAACAGATGTCTACAAAGGACAAGTTGGCGAGGAAGAAGTACATGGGGGTGTGGAGGTGGGGGTCAGAGTGCACGACCAGGATGATGAGCAGGTT
>JAPYYJ010003602.1:0-11349 GCA_028533885.1 Nasua narica | reverse complement strand
AAAAAAAAATTGTAGTAGCTACTTCCCAATCCATAGGAGAAGCTACCAGACACTTGCTTTGTCTGTCTTCCCAGCATGCTGGGGGCAGAAGGTAACTCTTGGAACCTCTAGGCACCACTTTCCTTTGCTCTCACTTTTGTTCTTCTAGTTCTATTCCTGGGACTGGCTGCAACTCTAACAATAGCACCACATGGCATTCTGCCTCTCTATCTACCTCTGATCATCAATGCATTTTTGTCTCCCTGGTGCAGCTGACTGTTGGGCGCTTATGAAATAAAAGCAACAACCCATGCTGCCAATTGACACTGGCACACACTCACACATATGTAATGCATGTGGTCTGGCCACTTTCTCCCACTGTGGTGACTGGGGCACACACCTTCCAAGATCATCCTAGCATAGCCGCAGCAGCCAGGGGTGTGGGGATGGTCTCTGGCAGTGGCATCCATGTGATCTGGTGAGGGGAAGTATGAGCTTACCGTAGTGCCCAAACCCAATTGCTGTCTTTCCCCTTTTCTTCAGGGAGGGAAAATGGCAGATGAGCTGACCCTGTATTTGTGTGAGGTGTGGAGGTGGGTTTTCATAGGCTCTTGTGACTGTTGGCTCCTGGCTCTCCTGAAGAACAAGCCACAGTGAAAGCTGCACTCTGATCACTTCTAAGCTCTTTGCCAGATATAAATTTGTTGTTGCAGCTGCTCAGATCATATTTCATCTTGGGAAAAGGAGGCCCTGGCACTTGCATTTGATAACAGGGTGTGATTGACTGATGAGTCACACTGGCTATTGCTTTCCTGATTCCTCAACTTGAATTTGTTTTTACTATGTGTATTAATCAGGGTCCTGTAGGAAACAGATGGAATATTCCAATGGAATCATTTAGAGAGTTAATTAAAGGGACTTTTTATAAAGTTGGGGTGGTGGTGGTAGAGGGGTAGCAAGAAGGGATGGTAAAGTACCCTTTGGTGAATTTGAGTTACTTTGGCTTCTGAAAGGACAAGGAAAAGTCACCATTCTGAGACCCTGCGAAGAGCAGTTGTAAGGAGAGGACTACCTGACCAGAGATCAGTACAGAGTTGTAGCATTTAGTTAAGAGATGCAGCCACTCTCTGGCCACCTAGCAGAGAGGGATTGGGGAAAAATACCCTAACCTCATATATTCTTCCTGCCCTGTAACCTCTTATCCTTTGCTGACCCAAGCCAGCCAGAAACCAAAGGGCAAAGGAAGCCATATACAGCTTACATAGTTTAGCCTTCTGGGGTATCAGTGAAGGGTACAAAGTGTATGTGGAGAATGGAAAATCACCAGCAGCTATAGTAGGAATGATTTTGCCCCACTATGCTTGAGCCCAAGAAATGGGCCAAAGAAATGATTCATTGCTTTATTTTTCTAAATCAAGATAAAACTGGCTCGATATGCAATTATTACAGTAGATCACAAAGCAAACGTCAGTTATTAGGAGGCTCCCCTGTATGACACTGGGTCATATAAAAATCCTGGCTCTATGTAAGTATAGCAAAAACTGAGGGGGCCTTTTCCTTGGTTCTTAGGGGCCTATTCATAGTGGACACCTGCGGTTTTGCCAGCCTGCTCCCTTCTTTTGCAAATAACCTACCATGTTTATTTAGGAAATGACTCCCAATCAGTTGTATGGTGCGACTGTCAGCTAACTGCCCTGCTCTTCATTGGCCAGAGAGAGGCATCGAACCCACTAAGCCAATCACACTCAATTTTCTGGGAGTTTGAATTGGAGTCAAGTACTCAACATCTGAACAGAAAATAGGTGGAATGAAAGCATCCCAGTTGAAGAGTCCCATGGAGAGTGGACATTGATGGTTATCTTGATATCCTGAACTGCCTTGATTTCTATCTTTTTAGAGACCTGGTTTTTCAGTTTTTTACTTTAATTATGTGAGACACCCTTTATCCTTTTTAATCACCGGTATTGCTTTTGTTGCTTACAACCAAAGCACCCTGATAGCTATACCATTGTTGCCATGGCTACATCTGCTACACTTTGCTGCCCTTGTCTCCAGCCAGCTGCATTGGAAGAACTGTAGGGAGCTTCTCACAGGGGTCTTCCCCCAACTGCAGGCTTGGCCAGAGGGGACCTTGCTGTAGCTGGTATGCTGTGGCTTTAGTGTCCAGCCTCCCTGCCATCCAGTCTTGGGGTGGGGGAGGGGTGCTGCCTGGAGACAGAGGGCGTGTTCCCACACTTATGCAAAGTGCTATCCTTTTGTACTCTCCCCCCTCCCCTGCTTCCAATTGAGAGTGGGTTGGGCCAGGTCCTTCTCTTCCAGTCCTTAGAACTCTCTTGTTTTTGGACGAGTCACCTTTCTTTTCTTGGTAGCCTACATTTTTTTAAAAAACAAGGCTATTAACTCCTCCCAAGCAAGATAAGTGTTGATTCCCAGGGTTCAAACACCTTGGACTCTCTTCTTAAATCGTGGAGTTGTGGTAGGAAAATTCATGATTCTACTGTGGGAAAACTTCAATAGGAAAATAAAACAATACAAAAAATAGTTAATTTTTCTGTTTGTCCTGTAATATTTCCCTCTCTATCTTTTGACAGAATGGATCTAAACCTACAGTATGTGTGTCAGTGGGATCTCCTCTCTCTCCCTCTCTTTCTCTCTTGCTTTCTTTCTCCCTCCCTCCCTGCTTCTCCATATTTAATTGTCATGAATATAATTTACTTCTAAGCTATAAGGAGTTTCTCTGTATGCAAATGAACTATATTTATTCATAGTTGAGTACATATGTAAATAGTATATCTCTTTAAATTGATAGAAAAATGAAAAAATAATGTCTACAATAAATGAATTCTTACTAAATCTCTAGCATTGAACTTTAATGATTTCAGTCAACATAATTAAGACTGAAACTCACAGTTTTCTCTGACTTCCCTCATTGTGTCTCTTTGTCATCACTCATTTATCTGGCTACAGATCTCATCATAGTTCCTTTCCATCCCTTTATGTAAGCCTCTCTTTCTGGTTGGGTAATCTCTCTCTGGTAAACCTGTTGTTTTTCCATTCTTCTTCATGCCTAAGTCTTATCCTACCACTTGTAAGAACATTTCCAAGCTTGATAGGAAGTTTGTCTTTATGTAATATGAATATACAATATAAATTCAAATACATGTTCACCCTCTCTTCCATTCGTGTATTTTTGTTTGTCTGTCTATAATCTATCAATCTCTTTGTTATCTCTGTGCTTGCATAAGCAGAGAATATGTTCATGTATTAAAACTTAACGATGAACAAGAATCAATTTATATGTAAGCAGAAGTAAATGGAAGACAAAACTTTTCTTTGCAATGAATATTCCAATTTGCATTTATTAAAGTTTAGACAAACAGGAATAATTTTCTCTGATTTGTTTTTTGAAGAAAAGGAATTGAAACTAACATCTATAATAATTTAATGGTAACAAACTAAGACTCTATATTGACACAAGAATCATGAGAGTACAAAAGGGTGCAATGCCAAAGGTAAGCAGAGTTGATCTAAAATGAGCTTACTATCATAAGGAATTAGTAATAATTCTGGTAGTCTGGAGAAGTGAGTAGTTTCTTGAATTGCTGAAAATTTGAGTTTGTATTGGACAAAAGAATAATGTATTGTGACTTATGGTTATGAATCATAAAATGGCAAATTTCAATGTAAAAGAGAAAATTAGTTATGTTTATATTTTATGTCCAAGGAAGCAAAGAGTAATTTCAGTTTCTTTGTGATTTATGTCCCTCAAGTATATTTCAAAGGATGCTTATACATTTATGCATGTCTGCAGAAGTTGCTGAGGCCCCCAGGAAAAGAATTCTTGGTACAAAAAGTTTTTTACTACACTCAGGTATCACTGAAATTGAATTTCTATTAGAAATGATTCTTTTGAGTTATGTGTTGTCCATTTTTTTGTGTGTTTATTAATTTTGGAAAACTTTATTGAGCATGAACATCTTAACCCCTAGGTTCTTAACCTCTAGAACCCCTAACCTACAGGGAACTGTAGGATATTATAAAGATGCAGAAGACTTGGTTCTGCCAAAAGATACACAGCTTGGCGGGCTCCATAGGCATGTTAATAAAAAAACTATTCATGGGAAAACAGGATGTGCGCTCCAAGAGGATATAAACACAGTGGTGAAGGAGGGAGCTTAGGGAAGGAGTGAAGCATTTCCAGGGAAAGAACATCTTCAGGGGTCCTGATGCTGATCTCTTGTATAGGGACTTGGCAAAAAATGGAATCTGAGGGTCAGAGAGTCACTAGAGCACTGGGGACACAGTGCCCTCAGCAGAATTTGCTTAGGATTGAGTTTACAAAATCACAAATGGAATATCAACTTGTTGGGAACACATGCTCTAACATTTGAAAGCTGGCTTTCTCGGATGGATTTTTATGGAACATCACTATGTTTTTTGAGCCTCCTAAATCCAGAAGTAGAGGTGTCAGTAGGCAGTCTGACTTATTGAGTTGGCAGCTTGCTTCACTGCTTCCCTTTTGCCCCAGAGGCCCCATTCCTTCCTTTCAGCACCTTTGTAAATTAAGTTTGAAGCTTCCTTCTTGCTACCCCTGCCTCGTAAACATGTCTCCATTCTAAAATGTCAGTGCATTGACCATCTAAAAACCTGGGAAAGTTAAGCAGCATTGCAGATAGCTTTTATTTCAGGTCATTGGTTCCAACCCCCTTGAAGATACTCCAGCTACTTTCATTGCTGCCCACTGTATGTGGCCTAGAATATCCCTGTTGCTATAGGAATCCATACCAATCAAGAAAAGAAAAATCAGTTATGTTACATTTCTTATAAGCTCATTGCCCAAAGTCCACCAGGCCACCAGTAGTTCTGGGCCTTCGGGCCAATGTTTGTTTTTATATTTGGGTTAAGGAGTTGCATTTAGACCCTGGGAATAAGGAGGGATCTGAAGCACACCACTGACAACTGCAGCAGCGAAAAGGATGCTGTTTAAATTTCCACAGTACCACGAGGATTGATGACTCAGCAGTACTGGCTCCTGCCTCCATTGAAAGCTGTGACAAGGGACTTGTCCTGGGCTGTGAGCCAGAACACCACCTGACTGGCAGATGCCCTGGCCCAGAGCTCTTCACTTCTCTTCCCATGCAGAGGGGCCATGGTGTTCCCAGGAAGAAGCAGTTGCGCGACCCAGTATGTAAATGAAGTCCTTGGAACAGACTTTGGTGTCTTGGCGGTACTGTTCCTTTGCAGGTTCTGAAAGAAAAGCTAATCTTTTTTAGAAAGTGTGTGAGACTGAGAATGACTATAGGGCCCTAATGAGCAGATAATTGGGACATAATGAGACTAATTTGGTCATTTTGATGAAAAATGAGAGAGGTGGATAGATATTATAAGAAATTCATCTATGTCTTAATCACATTCCATTCACATACTCAGCACCTATCCCCAACAGCAGCTACTAACTAAATGGACAAAAGTCTAGTAATTAAAGCAGAATTCTCAACATTTATGTATTTTCTCTCATTCTCTGTGAACAAATGGTACATAGGACCATTAATATTTAAACTAACTGCATGATTAAGACTATTTCATAATAATTGGCTAGAGGAGTCTGATATTTACCATCTAGATATTGACCTTCTGGGCATTTGGTGTTAATTATTTTATGTTGAATGTTCCCTGCATTTTTTAGGGCCTAATTAGATTGAGTTTATGTTTCCATTTGGGAAACCTGACAGGGGTAGGGGGGATTTACTGGGCATTGTTTAATTCATTCTTTTAAAGGTCTTCTAGCAAAAAATAGGGTGTGAAGATATTCCCATTGCCTGCCAGTTCTCTCTTCAACTGTGTTCTGTTCTTGCCTGGGGGCAGGTGCAGGGTCTCTGATGCCCCGGCTGTTAAGCAGAGGAATGAGGTGCTGACTGCCAGCAGCTGGTTTTACTATTACTCAAGTAAAAACACAGTATCTAAATTCCATAATAACAGTGGGCCTGATCATATGTAACCCTGGGAGAAATCATTACAAAGATGGGAATGAAGGTGATGAAAAACAAGTGAGAAACATGGAAGTAAAGCACTTAATGGCAACTATTTCCTAAATCAGTGTGACACTTTAGGAGAGAAGGAGGAGAGCTACACTGTATTTTTTTCCTCTCAGATTATTTATACTTTTAGGTTAATTTCCCTCTGGTTTCTATATTTCTTGAATAATTTTGTGGGGTTTTTAAGGATTTATTTATTAATTATTTGAGAGAGAGAAAGAGAGAGACTGTGGGGCAGGGGGGCAGAGGGAGAAGAGAGTCCTACGCAGACTCCTTGCTGAGTGCAGAGCCTGATGTGGAGCCTGATTCCAGGACCCTGAGATCACAACCTGAGCCAAAACCAAGAGTTAGACACTTGACTGACTATACCACCCAGGCACCCCATTGAATAACTTTGTTTTAAAAAATATTTTGGAATAGAAAATTTCCCTGTATTGCATACAGTGAATATATTAACTAGTTTCCACCTTAATATGCTCAGTATTAAATAAATGTCTTCTTGAGAACTTTCATAAAAGTATCATATTTAGTATATTCCTATGAAAAGTTAATGTGGCTATCTTTTTATATTAGTAAATATTTAAAATATAAAAACATTTCTTAAATAGCAAGTCAGCAGTGGTTTGTTCATGATCATGGAAGCTAGACCTTTGGAAATAACTACCAAGATTCATTCCCAAACCCCTTTGCTCCCTCTGTTACGTTAAAGCACATGCTAGGGTGTTAGGGTCCGTGGTCAAAGGAATGAGAATGATACAAAGCAAAGGTTTTATTTCGCACCAGGCATCGAGAATCACTCTGGCAGGTCAGGGTCGTCTCTATGCAGAGAGTGAACCCACCTAGTCTTACAGGCTATCTTTTATAGGGGGAAAACCGTAAACCGACTGTGAGCTTATCCTTATTGGTCAGAAGCAGTGGGGTCAGGGGAGGTTACATATGTGTTCTTTACTGATTGGACGTTGCCATCTGGCCTGACTCCAGAAGCAGTGGGGTTACATATGTGTTCTTTACTGATTGGATGTCTCCACCTGGCCTGACTCGCCCTTGTTCTTCTGGGGGACTGTTATTAGGAACCAGCAGACCACGTTCCACTGGTGTCCTGGACTTACCTTTCTAAGTAAGTTCCTCTAGGCTGACTTTGTTCCTTTAAGGCAAGGTCAGCTTGTGTTCACAACAAAATGGCTGCTTAGACAAAATGGAATCACTTAGGCTAAGCAGGTCCTAACAAGGGAATGTTTGTCTTCAGTCCTCCTGTGAGGGAAAATTGGAAGTTGACCCTAAAAGATTCAGACACAGAGAATCACAGTTTAGGGAGTTGTCTACTTAACTTTGTAGTAATGCTGAGTTTACGAACTCAAAATTTTTTTTTGCTTCTAGCTCTTGGCTTGACTTTTCTGTCTTGACATTACCTGAGAATGAGGGGTAAAGAACGCTTAATTCCTGCCGTGGGTTGTTTCTCTTCAGCTTGTTGACCTGATAGGGCTCAACTCTGTTAGTTCCGATGGGAAAGTGATGGACTAATCATTTGCTATCAAGTTGCAGGAGTTTGTTCTTCTGGCTGATGCCCTGTTTGCAATTGTGCACTTGGGGCCAGAGCTCTATGACCTTTCTGGTCATTCCTAGGTTGGCTGACACCTGTTCCCTAGGGTGATCTTTGGTTTGATACCACTAGATATACTGTATAGTTTGTATAGTTTGTTGTTCGTAGAAGTATGCATTGCTTTAAGTAAATATACTGCATAAAAATCAAGCTTTACAAGGAGAAAAACCTATCATATATTTTACAAAAAGATCATCAGATTTTTAAAATAAGATTGATTGATTGATTTGTCAAAAGAGAGAGCACACAAGCAGGAGGAGCAGCAAGCAGAGAGAGATGTTGGCTCTCCCCACTGAGCAAGGAGCCCAAGGTGGGACTCAATCTCAGGATCCTGGGATCATGACCTGAGCCGAAGGCAGACATTTAACCGACTAAGTCATCCAGGCATCCCAAGAAATCATCAATTTTGAGTAAATATTTATCATTCTTTTTTTTTTAAGTGGGATCTGTATCTGTTCTTTCTTTACCATTCCACTGATCAGAACCAGTGTTCCTCTCTTATTTGTTTGGATTTTAATAAAGATATTAAAGATTTACTTTCATAAATAAGCAACTTGGGATAGTAAGATAATTATCTAGGTAATTCAAGCCAAAAATTACTTTGATATCTTCACAGAATCCAGGAAGAAAAGAACATTAGAATCCATATTATCACTTATCTGTAAAATATCTTATTTGAATTTTTACAGATAGCTTTGGATTTTTTTCAGCATAAGTTATGAAAACAAATCAAAATAATAATTAATATATTTGACCAAGTTTTTGCCATGTTCACAATTCTGATTTTTAAAATAAACTTTTTAGGAACACCTGGGTGGCTCAGTCGGTTGAGCATCCGACTTTTGGTTTTCAGCTCAGCTCATGATCTCATGGGTCCTGGGATTGAGCCCTGGGCATTGGGCTCCATGCTCAGTGCTTAGTGGGGAGTCTGCTTGAGGATTCTTTCACTCTGCCCCTCCCCCCTACTCATGTGAGTATGAGCCACCATGGTGTATGCGTGTGTGCTCTCTCTCAAATCTTTAAAGAAAATAAACTTTTAAATTTTAGAACAGTTTTAGATTTACAGAAAACAGTTTTAGATTTTACAGAAAAGATAGTATAGAGAATTCTCATATAGTCCACGTTTCCCCTATTATTAATGTCTTATTTGGCCTTTTATTAGTATATTAGTTTAGTATGGTTGCCAAATCAATATTCATACATAATTTTAACTAAGGTCCATACTTCATTGAGAGTCCCTTTGCTTTTACCTAATGTCTCTTTTCTGTTTTGGGCTCCCATCCAGGGTACCACATTACATTCGGTTGTCGTGTCTGCTTAGGCTTTTCTTGACCGCGGCAGTTTTTTTTTTTTTTTTTTTTTTTTTAGACTTTTCTTGTTTTCAAAGACTTTAATAGTTTTAAGGAGCACTGGTCAGGTATTTTTTAGGATGTTCCTCATTTGGGATTTGTCTAGTGATTTTCTCATGATTTATATAGTTTTTTTTGAGAAACACCATAGAAATAAAGTGCCATTTTCATCACATTATATACTAGCAGCTAGCATACTGGTAGTACATACTAGCACCTTGACTTATCATTGTTTTTTTTTTGGTTTCTTTTTTACAGATTTTTATTATTAGAGAGAGAGAGAGAGAGCATGAGCAGAGGAAACAGCAGAGGGAGAGGGATAAGCAGACTCCCCAATGAGTGGGAGCCCGACACAGGGCTCCATCCCAGGACCCCAGATCATGACCTGAGCTGAAGGCAGACAGGTGCCCCCAGAGACATTCTTGTTAGAATATGTGGGCTGAATTCTCTCTTAAGGAGGCCTGACAAATAGCAGATTCCTCAACCTCCCTGTCCCCCTGCTCTTCTGGTTTTCTATGCCTGAATGAGATGGAAAGCTCAGGGACCTCCTTGCCCATTGACTTATCACTGTTGATATTGATTTTGATCACTTGGTTGAGGTAGTGTTCGTTAGGCAGGGTACTCCTATTTATGTATGTATGTACATATTTAGTGTCGCATTGATTTCAGGTGTATACTATAAGGATTCGACAATTATATACATCACTCCGTGCTCATCTAGATAAGTGTACTCTAGTCCCCTTCACCTATTTCACCTGTTCTCTAACTCACCTCCCCTCTGGCAACCACTAATTTGTCCTCCATACTTAAGAGTCTGTTATTTTATTTGTCTTTTTTCTCTTTGTTTTTAAATTCTGCATATGAATGAAATCATATGGTATTTGACTTTCTCTGACTGATTTATTTCATTTAGCATTATACCCTCTAAATCCATCCATGTTGTTGCAAATGACAAGATTTCATTCCTTTTTTGTGGCTGAGTAATATTCCTGTGTGGGGTGTGTGTGTGTGTGTGTGTGTGTGTGTGTGTGGTGTGTACACACCACATATTTTTTATCCATTCACCTGTGGATGGACATTTGTGTTGCTTCCCTATTTTGGCTACTGTAAACAGTGCTGTGATAAACATACGGGTGCATGTATCTTTTTGAATTTTTTTTTTTTACATTTTTTTAAAGATATTTATTTATTTGTCAGAGAGAGAGAGAGAGAGAGAGAGCACAAGCAGGCAGAGTGGCAGGCAGAGGCAGAGGGAGAAGCAGGCTCCCCGCTGAGCAAAGAGCCCGATGCGGGACTCGATCCCAGGACCCCGGGATCATGACCTGAGCCGAAGGCAGCTGCTTAACCAACTGAGCCACCCAGGAGTCCCTGAATTTCTTTTTTTTAAATTTAATTTTATTTTTCCAGTGTTCCAAAATTCATTGTTTATGCACCACCCCCGGTGCCCCGTGTAATATGTGCCCTCCTTAATACCCACCACCAGGCTCACCCATCCAGTTACCCCCCTCCCCTTCAAAACCCTCAATTTGTTTCTCAGAGTCCACAGTCTCTCATGGTTTGTATCCCCCTCCAACTTCCCCCAATTCACTTTTCCTTTCCTTCTCCTAATGTCCTCCATGTTATTCCTTATGCTCCATAAGTAAGTGAAGCCATATTCTTTTTGGATTTCTATTTTCATTTTCTTATAGTGGAATTACTGGATAATATGGTATTTTTATCTTTAATTTCTTGAGGAACCTTCATACTGTTTTCCACAGTGGCTTCACCAGTTTTCATTTCCACCAGCATTGCACAAGAGTTCCTTTTTCTCTATATTCTTTCCAACACTTAAACTTCTTGTGTTTTTGATTTTAGCCATTCTGACAGTTGTAAGGTGATTTTAGTTTTGGCTTGCATTTCCCTGATGATGAGTGCTGTTGAGCATTTTTCATGTCTCTGTTGGCCATTTGTATTTCTTCTTTGGAGAAATGTCTGTTCAGGTCCTCTGCCCATTTTTATTTGGATTATTTGGAGTTTTTTGGTGTTGAGTTGTATAAATTCTTTATATTTTTGTATATTAACCCCATATCAGATACATCATTTGCAAATATCTTTTCCCATTCATTAGGTTGCCTTTTTGTTTTGTTGATGGTTCCCTTTGCTAGGCCTAGCACTCTTTTTAATGGCAAATTTCCATTGCATATTTAAAGGGTGATGAAGAAATTTACTTATGTGGCACCTGTCAAGAACACAGCTTTTACCTGAAACAAATTATGGCCATAATGTTTATTTGGGGTAGTGAAAGATTGAGTGGACATGGAATGAACCAAAACTACCTAAAATTGACAAAATATTTGAATTTCTGAGCAGGTTAAGATTGCATTTGATTTTTTTTTTTTTTTTTTTT
>JAPYYJ010003601.1:0-11349 GCA_028533885.1 Nasua narica | reverse complement strand
GTGATCCCAGAGTCCTGGGATCGCGTCCTGCGTCGGGCTCCCAACTCCATGGGGAGTCTGCTTCTCCCTCTGGCCTTCTCCCCTCTAGTGCTCTCTCTCACTGTCTCTATCTCAAATAAATAAATAAAAAATCTTATAAAAAATAACAAATGAATGTAAAAGTGAGTTAGGTGGATCAGGGCTTCTAACTTTGAATCAGGAATTAACTCACATAAGTGCCATCCTATGGTCCTGGCCTTGGAAGAGAGCACCCCTAATTGACCGACATGGCAGAAATATAAGATGGAATAAACAATGGTACAGGATTAAATAGCAGAGAAACAGTTTCAGAAAACTGTAAGCATTTTTAGCATCTCGAATCTGGTCCTTCAACTGGGGAATGAATATAGAAAATGAAGGGACAGATTTCTGTGGAGTGGCCCACAACAGAATTTTGAGAGGTCAGATTTGGTGTGGATTTTAAAACTTTTCATGGGTCTTTGGGATCCTTTCCAAAGAGTCAAAGTCATGAAGATCAAAACCACAAGTGCCCATTATCTGATAATGCTGTCTGTCTCAGCTTACAGCTTGTCTGTAGGTGCTATGAGAAAGGCTGTCTTAAAAGTGATATGACTGGGCCATGTTAGGTGGGCCACCTTCAGATTCCTGAGGTTCACAGATTATTTAAATAGAAAGCTGTTTAAAGGAACAAGAGAACTCAAAATAGAAATAAAAATATTATCATTAGTAGCAGCATCTCCCTGAGCCCAGTTCTCCTTACTTTGGGTTGTATGGGCTTCCAGAATTACCTGGAGAGTTGCTCAGCTTTGCTCCATGTGGATAACTTGGAAGAAGTGGACCTCCAGTGTCTTTGTGCCAGATTTGTAAAGGAGAGCATAGGATTAGTTTTCATAGACAGCAATTAGCATGAAGTGGTTTAGTTAGTCAAGATTCTAGTCAGTCACCTCAGAGGTAGTGCAAAAAGCTCATGCTCAGCACAGAGACAGGGCTTTCTGGCCCATCCAGATTCACTGGTGCAATTTGCTGCTGCCCCTTACAATGTCTCTTGGCATGGATGCTTTCAAGTAGGGAGAGGGGGTATCATTAAGATTCCTTTCCTCAGAAGATATCAGCACATAGGAAGATACAAAGGCATTGTCAATTCCTCTTTATGAACAATAAGAGGTTCTTAAATTAATTTCTAAGTTGCTTCTTAGTAAAGTCATTATGTCAAAGATGATCTGTCAAAAGCTCAAAATGATATTAAAGTCAAGCTTATCGATAGAAAAGAATCACGGTGCATAGCTTTCAAGTCATGCATAGCTAATGGCTACATCATCATGATATTGAAGAGAGTTTCTTTTTTGTAATTAAGAGGAATTGGTCATGAAGACTCACTATGCCCAGAAATAACACAGAGTTATTCATTGTCCACTGTACTTTTTCTATGTGGAAGAAGTGAAAGATAACCTATCAGTAGGCAAAGTTGGTAGAAGTAATTTCATTAGCAGGCTGTGGGAAAGCAGCTATATTAATAACTCCTTAATAGGGAATACTCATTGCTAGAAAGTTCAAGAATCCATGTGAGTGAATTTTAATATTAAGTTCATCTGAGATTCCATCATGGTACTCAATCTCATAGAGGTACTAACAGCAAAACTTGGCTATAGAACAAAGAAATGAACAGTGCACGGTTATACTGTGATGATTCATTAACCAGGGATAGTGAGAAAGATATGAACTTTTACCTTCAATTTTAATTTCTCTAAAAGCATTCATACGTGTAGACATGGAGAATTTCATGTACATATGCAGCAATTCATGCACACTCATCTATACAATCTTCAAATTATTGAAACAAAAATTACCTATACTCCCTCAGTTATGCTACTAAGGTGTACGTTTTGAATTTTATTTATTTTTTTGTTTTTTTGTGGCGTTTTTTTGAATTTTAAATGATAATAAGTGAAAGGTATATTAACTTTTTGAATAACCGTGAATGAATAAATGTGTTAATGAACAATTATTATTCAAAGATAGGGATCACGAGTGTGGCCCTTATTGCCACCTGGTGGCAGCATACCCTAATTGAAGAATTAGTTGGCGTGAAATTGAGAAGTCTAAATGTACGAAGCGACGAAATCAGATCATGTAAGTTGATACACAACTACACATCACCTGAGTTGATACGCAGATGAAGTATTAGATGGTCAGAAGCCTCTGTAATTTAAATACAATGTTTGTATTTTTATTTTCTATCTCAAGTGAAGAAGAAAAACACAACTCCCTGGTCTTTGGTACAAGGCTGGTTTCCCTTAGGCTCTAAGAGTGTTCGTTTAGGGAGCTACAAAGCCATTTTACCCAGCAGGTGGCCCAGGCCTATTTAGTCAGCGTATTGACAAAAAAGTTTTAATTATATCATTTCTATGGTGTAGTAGAAATAACATTGGCTATAGATCTAACAGTGAGTTCTAGGAATAAGTAGTGTTCTACATAACCCTCAAAAAATCTCTATAGTTCAGTGGATTCATGCGCATACTTATTCACAAAAGATTATTTTATTAAACTAATCCCAATGGCTGAGCCACAATTCAGACGAATTGCATCCTTATCTCTGGAGATGGAAACAGACATTGGTATTTTTGTTAAAACTTCCCAGGGGTTTCAATGTGCAGCCTATGTTGAGAACCACTGAACTGGAGTAAAGACAAGGTTGAAACATGGACCAAGGAAAGGTGATGTTCCCGTTTGAAATTAGAGAAGTATGCAACAAACGTGAATATAAAATTCAAGTGTATATGAAAAATATACAGACAAAAAACAAATGCCGTTGGCACCTACTGTCCAAAGTCCTTCAGAAACTCTGAGGAACAATGGAAAGTAAACCTGTTTGTTTGTTGGTTTAAGATTTTATTTATTTATTTGACAGAGAGAGAGATCACAAGTAGGCAGAGAGGCAAGCAGAGAGAGAGAGGGAAGCAGGCTCCTGGCCGAGCAGAGAGCCCGATGCGGGGCTCAATCCCAGGACCCTGAGACCATGACCTGAGCCAAAGGCAGAGGCCTTAACCCACCGAGCCACCCAGGCGCCCCAGAAAGTAAACCTGTTTTAATTGACAACTTTCTGCATAGATGATTTCTGTATACATTTCATTTAATCTTCACCCACATGGTAGGTACACTTTGTTATCCCTGTGCCCCTTATAGTTTTATAAACTGAAGAAAACATAAATTTATTAACATAAAGTCATGCAATTTATAAACAGCATAGCATGGATTTAAAGTTAAGACAGTCTAACCCCAAATCCCATGGGTATTTCCATGAGACCTTGTTGAGTTCACATTATTTCACTTTATCCTACTGGGTATCCTAATGATCTAGTAAGTCAAACAGTAAAACAAGACTTTCTCAGTTTCCATTATGGATGTCCCCTCCAAACCTCCTGCCACGATGGGTTTACAGTCTGGTAAAAGAAAAAATCAATGCACATGTGTAAATCTAGCCACCATGTCACTTCCCTGCTTAAAATCCATCTAATGACCTTCCTTTGCATTTAAGATAAAAATGGAAGTCTTTGACAAGTTCTGACAGAGTTTGCTTGATTTGAACCTTGTCTATTTCTCCAAAATCTTCTGTCTTCCGCCCCCCTTTCCATTCCCTAAAAATATGTTCTTCCTTCAGCAGACTTTTGCTGTACCTCTTCCTCTGTCTAAAATTCAGTCCCAGTCCCCAAACTGAACTTGGGTTATTAGTAACTTATTGCCATATAACAAACCACCCCCATACTCAGGGTCTTAACGTGACGGCCATTTCACTAGCTCTTGATTCAGTGATATCTGCTGTAGTTGTTTTGTAAGCTGTAGATATCTGGCTTCCGGACCCAGCTGGATGATCTAAAGCAGAGTTGCTCACAGTTGGAGCAAAGGGTTAGCTGGTTGGGTTCGGAGAACTCAGCAGGCGCTGCTGTTCTCCAGGGACCTCTCATCATCGGGTAGGCCAGATTAGACTTCTTCAGTTGTCACTCTCAAAGCTATGCTCCAAGGGAGCAAAAGCAGAAGTGTTTACTTGGACATTCTACTGGATACTCAAGTCAAAGACCAGCCCAGTTTCTATGGATAAGGAATCCGATGCCACCTCTTGATGGGAGCAGCTGACCATATTTGACCTATTATACTTGGTTAACTACTGCTGGCACTTCCTTCAGATGGCAGTCTTCATTTTCCTACAGGAAAGCGTGACTCTGATTCACTGGAAACCATTAGATCCTCTGTTACCTGCTCGTAAATCGCCTGCCCCCTTTTCTTGCAGCATTTATTATTTTATAAGCAAATATTTATTTGCGAGATCATTTGATTAAACCTGCCTTCCCTCCTCCACAGCGACCTCTGTGATGATGGTAGGGAGACGGCCTATATCTTCAGTATGCACCAAAAAGCCAGGCCCAAAGTCCTCATCCAGTAAGCATTTGTTGACTAAACACAGCATGTGAAAGGCAGTTGGGAGTAAAGTAGATTAGAAGGTAGATGACCATGTGGTGCATGAACACTTAATCTTGTAACGCTGAAAAAATTAAATAAAAGTATTTGGGGAAAAAATTTAAAATTTAAAATTTAAAAATTAAAAAAAAAAAGAAGATATATGACCATTTCTGAGGCAGGAGGAATTCATTGAGTTACATAAACACTCCACCTTCAGTTTTCACATCAGGAAGCTAAATGTTCACATTATGGATGCCAATCAATGCCCTTGAGAGCAATAGGAAATCCGTGATTTAATTTTTAGTGAAAAATAAACATGCCTTTCATCCTCATATATTTTTAGCACATGAAAAGTCACAGGTAAGCAGGAAATTATTAACTCCTATATTGATTAATTAATATTAGCATATTTTAAACTACTGCCTTAAGTAATCATGCGCCATTTATGTATGAATAAGGATGGGTAGATGGTAAAGAAAGACAGAAGCCTTAGGCCAACCACTGAAAGAGTCTCTGTAACCCTCAGGTGTCTTTTTTTTTTTTTTCTTTTCAGCAGGTGGGGAGAATTTCCCAGGGCTAATCTACTATCTTGTCAAAAATACCCATGATTTGTCAGTTAAGCCCCTGATATTTTTAGTGGTGGAAAATATGTCAGAATGACCAAAAAGGCTCACATTTACAGAGTAGAAGAAACAAAAACCACGTGGGTAGACTGAAATGAAACAGTCATTAGTAGTAAGTTTGAGGTTGATTGCTCTTCAAAAAAAAGAAACAAACCCGTTTCTTCTGTTTTTCCAGTGCTGTCAGTCTTCAGGGGCCTCTTTGTACTCTCTGAGAATCAAAAATATGCCTACCCATTTTTGGTTTCCTGCCATTGTGTTTAAAATACAGATTTTACGTATTTGGGGTAATCACCAGGGTAACCTCTTCAGTGAAATTGACCTAAGTTAAGAACAGTGTACTTTCAGAAGCCCAGTGCTCCGTGGGTTACAAATGATGGACCCTCATGCTGTTCCCACCAGGGCAGATGGCATCTTTTATAAATCCTGAAGTATGAGATACTATTTTTTTCCCCTTTAACACTATTCTCTTTTTAATTTCCCCTTACTCAAAATATATTCAAAAGGACTTCCCCAAAAGCACTGTGACAGAGTTTTCAAAAAGCATGAGAGAGTTGGACGTTTTTTTTGTTTCGTTTTGTTTTGATTTGATTTAAATTCCAGTTAGTTAACATACAGTGTAAAGGAGCATGAGAGAGTTGTATCAAAGAGAAATAGTTTTCACTAAAGGTTTAAAATATATCTGGGCAATAGACTTTCACAATTTTAGCATTATTAGGATCAGATATGTATTAGTTAACCTAAACTTTGATTACAAACAGATCCAAATTTGTAAGTGCTCAGAACAACAAAAATTTTTCATTGTCTCAGTATGGAACAGTCCAGTCAGGTGGCAAATAAAGTATTTGTTGAAATTTGGGGGGTGGGGTATGCTTTTGCTCCACAGTCACTCAGGAATCCAAGCCGGTAGTGAGTCTGCCATCTTGAACGTGTGGCTTCTGAAGTCATCCGGAGGTTGCCATCTCAGTCATCCAGAAGAGGACAGGGAGTAAAGAAAAATGTGTGGAGTGGCCCATATCATATTCATCCACATTCTGTTGGCCAAAGCTCAATCTCGTAGCCATAGCAAACTGTGAGAGAAGGTGGGTAAGTCCACCTCTGTCTGTGAAGAAGAAAGAGAAAGACGGTAGACAGTATCTGAAACAAGATACCAACACACACAAAAAAATTAAAGCTCTCAGTAAGAGAAAACTGTTCTTCGATGCTAGTTCCTATTACTTCTCAAAGTGACCTGATCTCACCTACTAGACCAGCTTTCACGCTATCCTTTAAAATACAGTATTTTTCCAGTCTTTCTGTCTCTCAATTCTCTATCTCTTCTTCTTTTTTTTTTTAAAAAAGATTTTATTTATTTGTTTGACAGAGAGAGAGAGATCATGAGTAGGCAGAGAAGCAGGCAGAGGGAGAGGGGGAAGCAGGCTCCCTTCTGAGCAGAGAGCCCGATGCGGGGCTCCATCCCAGGACCCTGAGATCATGACCTGAGCTGAAGGCAGAGGCTTAATCCACTAAGCCATCCAGGTGCCCCTCTCCATCTCTTTGATCTGTGCTGTGCACTGTGGTCAGGATCTCTTTTCTAATCCATAAATATAATTGTCTTCTTACTTTTATTCTTCAATAGCTCCAAGTTCTTCCCTGGATGAAGCAAATATGGTCATGGTGTACAGGCTCTGTCTTAATGCAGCCCCTTGGAGAGTATGATATAGAGGTTGGGAACACAAGTTCCGCAACCAGACTGCCTAGGTTTGACTTTTTCTGTGCCACCTTCTGGCTGTGAAACCTTGAGCAAGATTTAATGTCTCTCAGAGTTTCTTTCCTTACCTCTAAAATGGGGGAAAATGCTCATATCCAACTCATTGAGTCACTGTGAAGTTTAATTGATTTCATAGGTTTAAATAGCACTTGGAATAACCAGCGCTTGCCTTGGGCATTACTGCATAAACTTGCCTTGCATGATTTTATCCAACGAACATCCCAGTTCAGCTGTACCCAACATCAGGAATAGCACCATCATCACAGACAGAGCGATTGCTAATACAGCACTTCCTATGTTCCAAGAGCTGTGAGATAATACACTTCCGTTGTTTACAAGCTAAAGTTTGAGGTACTTTGTTACAAAGCAATAGAGAAGGTAATGAAAGATCATGTCTAATTTATTGAACCTCTTCATGCCTAAATTTCTTGCAGCCTCTGAATCTTTATTTATAAAACAGAGATAATAGTCATTTCACCAAACCATTGTGAGAATTACATTAAATTATTACCTTAGACCCAATCACGTGTTAGAAGGGATAAGAAAGTGTTTGATTCAAAGCCCAGGACTTTGAAAGTACTTAGTTAACATTTACATCTTCCTTCTCCTGGAATAAATCATTGCAGGCCTTTCCTCACTGCCAGCTTGGATTTCTTGCACTCAAGATGGATACTTTAATAGATTCTACACATAAATATCAGCCCTATAGAGGTGTCCATCAGAGGACTTTGGGGAAAAATGATTTTCTAGACTAATGCTAAGCATTCCTGAACAGCTTTCAAAGGACTCTGTCTCCAGTCCTCAGAGTCTCTCCCAGGATTTGTAATGTCCTATTTCTGAGAAACCATTTCAAACTACAGTAAATGAAGTACAAATGTATGAGGACTCCAGATGCTGGTAATGAAAGCAATGCATCAAAATTTGCAAACTCAGGAAATATGTAAATGTGAAACAATGAGGGACTTCACCTGTTGTGAAATGCCTCAGGGAGTAGAGAAGGGCTGCAATTTACTAAAGAAGATGTGTGGACAGCACAGCCCTACGTGCTATGTGGTCTGTGGACCAAGGCTTGTACAGTCGTGAAAGACTGGAGGCTGATAGGCCTTTAATTTTCTGTACTTACAGCCTAAATAATGAAGATCGTGAGGGCTCGGTGGGTTCATAATTATCTGCGCTACAGTGAATCTCTTGGGGCTTTCGCTGACTTGTCCTTCCTCAGAGGGTGTGAATAGAGTGGGCGAGAAGAAAATGAAACCTGAAAAGGAAGCAGTGACTCTTCCTCCTGGAGGGCAATTCATTTGAGGGAAGTAGCTTTAATGCTTGCAAGGAATCAAAAGGGTTAGGGTTCTTGTATTCTCTGCCTTTTTTGCCAGTGTCTTCTCTGAAGCTCATATCAGAAGTATGCTTCTCAGGGAAAGCCACAATAATGGTAATCATAATAAGTAAAATGTATGGAACACAGATGTGTCAGTAGTCAATTCAATTCTCAAACAGAGAACAGTGTACATATGCCCCCCCACACACACACATTATCTACATTTCACAGACGAGGATACAGAGGCACAGAGAAGTTAGTAACTTGACCACAGTCATACAGCAAACAGAGGATATCCACAGGATTCTAACTTAGGCATTCAGATTCTTGGACCAGCCTTGTTAATATTAGCCAAGAGTATCAATAACAGTGAATTAACAAAAAGAAAAATACCCTAAACATTTCCTACTCTTTACAGTAGACTGTATTTGTTCACATGCAGTCTCATTCTGAGATGAGTACTAATCATTCCCATTTCAGAGCTGCAGAAGCTGAGTCTACAAGAGCCGAAGGGTGATCACTGAGTGAGTGTCAGAACCAGGAACCCCATATTTACCATGCAATCTTCACTACAAATGGTCTGTGGTAGTGAGGGAGTTGCTTTACTTCTCCAAACCTCTTTAAACCAATTTCCTGTAAAATGGGAATGATAAGGGTTTCCCCTGATGAGCATATTGGAGCATCAAACGAAGTTAGATATATAAAATGGTTAGCACAATTCATGGTACACTCAGGTCTGTGATAAATATTTGTTATTATCATCAGTAAAATCATCTCCATTATTAGCAGACTTCATTTTCATACATTATTGGAAAAAATAGTGGATAATTCCTCCACAATTTCATCCTTTCAATTATATACTCCTTACTCTTACCACTACTTAGAAGAAATTCTTCTAAGTTAGACTTTGAACAAAGAAAAACTCTTTTCTAGCAGGAAGCTGGTGAAGTAAAAAGAGGAAATTTTACTTTATAAGCATTTTTCCTTTCTCCTGGAGGTGGACACTAAATGATTTGTGTGTGCATTTGTCTATGCAGCTCTCAAAATTAAAATTCCTTAGAGGAAGCCATTGAAAACCAATCATTCAAAAAGCTTTAAAAATGACATCTTGAAGAGCTTGTTGGTGCTAATCCATCAAGGTTAGCAATGATTCAACTGTGATTCTTTATTCAGATTCATCTCTCCCACAATATTAAATGCCATAAAACTTTGAAGCATTGTATCCCAATGAATGAAGATACTAAGAAGAAAGTAGGGTAAGCAAGTGGGAGGCGAACCCTCAGATGAGCCCACCCTAGCTACTCTCTAAAAAGAAAAGGAAAAAGAAAACCTCTTTGGAAAGAGCGATCTCTTACCTTGACAATGTCTGCACTTAATGGTGGACTGGTAAGATGACTTATCTCAAACAGTTGAAAATTTGGATGAAGTTTACAATTAGCTTTTCTAAATCACCTTGAAAAACATTTCCAGCAACATTCTGCATCCAGCCCTGAGACTAAACTTGCAGTTGGAGGAGTACCATGTTCCCATTTTTACAGAGGAGAGAACTGAGTCACGGAGAGGTTATTTACTCCAGATCAACAAGTCACTAAGACCAAGAACCAGGAATGTTACTGTCTTTTCCAAGTCTCCTATTCTTCAATTATTGTTAATATCTATAGAATGTTTAAGGTTAATAACAGCTCCATAATAATAAATAAGTATCCTTCTATAAAATCTAAGATTTCAGAGTTAGGATCATCTATTTATAAAATAAATTAAATTCCAGTCATTTAACAATATTTATTGAGCACATCCTATAAACTAACATTAGGCCGTGGGTAGACATGAAATATAAGACCCTGCGTCGGTTCACAGGGTTGAAACATACAGTGTAGTTAGATAAATATAAGCCAGATTATAAAAAAAATAAGTGTTTGGAAATCGGTCATTACTTTAGACCAACTTTTCCTAAGCTGTAAGGTGTCTTACTAGTTCTTCCACATGTTAATAATTGGTCTGCCTTTAACAACTGAAGTGGAAAGGGGTGCTTCATAGTGGGGAGACATTCTATGGAGACATAATATTCATCTTTTATTAGAGATTCACAATGCACAGTAGCCCATTCCAAGCTCCTGAAGTCACACCAAAAAATGAAAACCTGTTTAGTTTTATTGGGTCAGCATTTCTTAAATGTTTCATTGAAATAAGTTTACTTAGAAAACTCTCGTAAAGAAATAGTGTTGTAGAACACAGTAATTCTTTTTTTTTTTTAAAGATTTTATTTATTCATTTAACAGAGAGAGGACACAAGCAGGCAGAGAGGCAGGCAGAGGCAGAGAGAAGAGCAGGCTCCCCGCGGAGCAAGGAGCCCGATGCAGGACTCGATCCCAAGACGCTGGGATCATGACCTGAGCCAAAGGCAGTTGCTTAACCAACTGAGCCACCCAGGCGTCCCGAACACAGTAATTCTTAAACTTGAGAATACATAGAAATCATGTGGGAAAAGTTGTTAAAATACAAAGTCCTTGGCTCTACCCCCAGAAATTCTGATTCAGGGGCTCTGAGGTGTGGCTTCAGAATTTGCATGTTTTACAAGCTCCAGCTGATCCAATGCTGCAGGTTTGAGAACTAAATTTGATATGTATCTCTGCGTAATAGTTTCAAAATGTTTTTGTAGAATGCTAGACCCTTACGGCTGACTGAAGGGTGTCCCCACCCCCAAAATCTCTATGTTGAAGCCCTAACCCCCAATATTTGGAGATAGAGCTTTTAAATCATCTTTAGCCATCAGAGAGATTCAAATCAAAACCACACTGAGATACCACCTTACGCCAGTTAGAATGGCCAAAATCAACAAGACAGTAAACAACAAATGCTGGGGAGGGTGTGGAGAAAGGGGAACCCTCCTCCACTGTTCGTGGGGATGCAAGTTGGTGCAGCCACTTTGGAAAACAGTATGGAGATTCCTCAGGAAATTAAATATACAGCTACCTTATGAACCTGCAATTGCACTGCTCAGTGTTTACCCCAAAGAAGTTGATATAGTACAAAGAAGGGCCACATGTACCCCAATGTTCATAGCCGCAATGGCCACAATAGCCAAACTGTGGAGAGAACCAAAATGCCCTTCAGCAGACGAATGGATAAGGAAGATGTGGTACATCTATACAATGGAATATTATGCCTCCATCAGAAAGGATGAATATCCAACTTTTGTATCAACATGG